>JAOPUD010000154.1:8590491-8608349 GCA_027122715.1 Trisopterus minutus | reverse complement strand
ACACACACACACACACACACACACACACACACACACACACACACACACACACACACACACACACACACGCAACAACACTAATGTATAAGACATACCGTCTGGATTCTCCACAGACTTTCGGTAAAGTTCCAGATAGGAGTTGAAATCAGGCACATGAGCATCTTTCTGCAAGTCAAGCGGAGGATGATACATTTTGTCCTCGATATAGTGAGAACCAGGAATAACCATGGCGACGAGACAGACTGCTGGCTGGTCTACAGATCATCTACGGATGCGCCACAAGAGGGGTAACTCCGTTGTCACTGTGGATTTGACCGTCCTCCAGGGCCAATGTCAGAACACTTCAGGGCTCCGCGTATTGAAGCGCCACTATTCACTGTGGACACACCTTGAATCCGTGGGCCGAGCCTCTTCCAGTCTGCTCAGCTCCAAAAGAACCAATGAATCTCACAGCGGTCGGCACTCCTACTTTTTCATTGGTTGAACAGTCCCTGGTCTGTTTATCACATTATGTTTTCTCTGTGGAGGAAGAAGGTTTGTAGGCAGATGAATGGCTGGGGTTCAAAGTGTTGAAACTCTGAGAATGGTCTTCCGAGTCAAAATAAAAGATTAACAAAACCGAGAGCTGTAATGCAACTTCATGACTAAGCATCTGTTACTATCTCCCACAAAAACATACCATCTGATAATACCAGACTTATACATATATAATAAATATAACGATCGCTGCAGAGTTATTATCGTGTAAAATAGATTTAGATTTTATATTGTCAATGTTGAACGATGAGGGTCACGTTCATATAAAATATGAATAATGTATTATTAATATTTTCTATCAATAAAGTAGACTTGTATTCACATACTTCTTGAATTTAGGTATTACAATTTGTCGCATTAGCAATGTATTTATCTCAGTGATCCATTGGTTGTGTCAGTGACGTTTCGCCCAGACCTGAATAATCGAGACCGATCGCAGTTTGTATGTTGTGGTCGGCCATTGCAGTCCCGTGTCAGCGTTAGCACGTCGGGACAAAAACTTATCAACATGTTTTTGTCTTCTGCTATTCGATCTGCGGTTTCGCAAACGGTACGAAATCTGTGCTCTATTTATATTATCATAGTCATGTTCAATATTACGACTTTACACCTCGTTCTGTAAGACATATAGGCTAGGACATCTCACAAGGGCAAGTTGAGCAGGCCGCTATCGTTAGCCAGTGTTAGCAAGGAGGCTAGGTTACCTTGCAAGCTGACAAACAGTATTGCAGAATAAAATATAGTTATACTTGGAAGCCCTTTTGATAATTGTGATGAAAACAACATAGATAAAGTATTGCCATTTTGAGATTTGGATGTCCAGTCAAGGTGCATATTTCATGGAAGGACAAACATTGTGATTGAATGTAGATTGATAAAAAATAACCGCTGACGATAATCAACAATAATGTTCATTATCTCTTCTTTTTTGGGATAAGAATATTCAAAATCGGACAATGTGTGAGTCAACTATGTCAGATATTGGCTGTGACTTGCACAGCCTTATGTGACTAAACACTACGTAATATACCATGCTACTGGTCACGTAAACATCACATTGAAAACACCGAAGTGTAATTTGAAGTGACCATTACACATATGCATGACATTAATATAATACAGTATGTTGTTTTGGTACCAATTAAGCTACTATCATAACCAATAGGCACCGATCTAAAGGCATGCAATGGTTCTCATTGTCACTGACTGAGACATTACATTCAATGTTGACAGTGGTTAGTGTACCATGTTTATGTGAAATAAGGTTGCCTAAATCGTCATGTAATTTTATATAAATAAATTGTAGCAATTTTCTCATCTCGTGTGTCAAGGGGATATTATTATTATGTTGTATACTGCCACCTGTACAGCTTACTGAAGTTTACCATGACGTATTTTCCATGTTAACAGGCGAGGCAGGTCAGAAGTCTGCACCGTTCTGCTGCACGTGCAGGAGCAGGAGGCATATTTGTGGTAAGTCATTGTCTCCCTGCTGAATTGGACAGATTTGTATATTTATTTGTATTTAAATTGTCGTTCAATCTCTGTGCCATTTGGTGAAGTCCATTGGATGGTTGTAATGGTTACTCTGAAAGGGGTTGCCTCTGACTTTTGTTGTACTAGAAATAGAATACACTATATACATTTCTGCAGTCATTACTTAATATTTATTGATCTTGATATCATTGTAGTGAGGAATTGTGTGTTTCTAAACGTTCCTATTAAAAATAGATTTCAATGTATTTATGTTGGTCAACTTCAAAGGTACTTTTTTCTTAGAGGTACACAAAGTATCTCTGCAGAACTGCAAGATTCGTAGAAAATTGCCATGAGTATGATCCCTTGATGACACGATGTGTTTGAACTTGCCCCAAAGGAGACAGCCCGATTGTTTTGTCTTTTCCTGAATTAATGTTCACACACGTGTTAGTGATGAACCTTTTACCAAAAAAAATCTAATGTGAATTGAGGTCGACAGGACAGTTCATCAATGAAAATTGGTATCAGCTTTTCCATTTACTCACAAGGGGGCAGTGTGCAGAGACAGGAATACTTACAATACATACTGTACATTGCCTTTCATCTATGGTGAGGGTCTTGTTCATTGTTGGAAACAGCACCTGGCCTGCTCTCAAGCCATACATATGATTATACTTATATTTAACTACAAATGTGTGCAACTAAACAATTCTCGACCATGGCCCTCTTTCATTTCCAGCACAGGGACACCGCTGACAACAACCCTGATACCCCTTTTGAATTCACTGCGGATAACCTAAAGGTATGTGGGATGTTTCATCAAGGGTCTTCAATCCAGTTAAATGTAATTGATTAAAAGAAGGCATTACAGTTTAAATTAATATAAAAGCGAAGAAAAGATCTCCGGAGTCCGGATTGTTATGTAATTCCACATTATTTATAATATTTTCCAATGTATTTCTCCCCTAGAGAATTGATGCGATCATCTCTATGTACCCAGTGGGTCACAAGCAGGCAGCCACAATTCCAGTTCTGGATTTAGCCCAGAGGCAACATGGATGGCTACCCATCTCCGCCATGAACAAGGTACGGCTGTTCCTAATCAAGTTTCTTGGCTGTCCGGGACATGCTGTTCTTTTATTCCCAGAATCCCATCCAATGACCATTTCAGATTCAATAATGCTATTATACTATAGACAATCACACAGATATATATGTGAACTAGCAACTATGTGTTTGCTTAGGTGAGATTGAACTGGATATATTTTATTGGGCCATAACATAATACAACAATAATACCATGGCAATAGTCAAATCTCTGTTCAAAATTAATTTATTGAAAAAAAGGTGGATAAGAAATTCAGTTTGTTTAGGATAGATAGACGATATAGAGATAGCTAGATAGATAGATAGATAGATGGAACGACCAATAGCAATTTCCTGGCCTGGACCAACCAACCCATCAGACAAAGGACATTTCTGCAATTTTAGTGATTGTCTAAAGCGAGATCCCGAGGTCCCCTCTTTAATTTTTGAGTAGTAATCATTTGAGTGCATGTTTTGTTACAGGTTGCAGAGGTGCTGGAAGTCGCTCCGATGAGAGTGTATGAGGTGGCGACGTTCTACACCATGTTCCTGCGTCAGCCGGTGGGAAAGTATTTCATCCAGATCTGCACCACCACCCCCTGCATGCTCTGCAACTCTGACAGCATCCTAGAGGCCCTCAAAACCAAACTGGGTAAGAGCAGCAGCGGTGCACTTAATCACAATTACGACTACGATAGAAAAGATACATACTTTTTTTTAGAGAGTGAAGACAGATGCAGCATCATCGTGTACATTTACAGCATCATCAATCTAATTTTTGGAGCCCTTGACGGTTGTTATTAAGTAAAAATGTATCACACGCCTGGTCTGAATCCAGAAAGATTTGACTCGCAATAATTGTGTCAGTGGTTAACAATGGAAGATCATGTCAAATCCTATTAAGAGGAAAAAAACAACCCACACATACAAATACTGTGGTGCTTTGTAATTTAGTTCCCTGCGCCCTAGGTAATTGAATTCACTCCACAAAGGATGAAGTGGACTAGCTTTGCTGATGTGACATATTGTTATTCAGCCACAGTGGATGGTCTACTTCTGTTTCTAAACACTACAATGGATTAAAATAAAATGATGGAAGGACTTTCATTGTGAATAAGGGGAGCTGATTCAGGGACTATAAGTGGAATGAGAGAGCCCTACACATGGCCACAATAACAACGCTTATAAAAGTACAAGTGACCAAACCCTGCAAACATATCTCACACTAAGAATTGAATGTACCCTGTTCAACTAGAATTAACTTTAAATATGGTCCCTTGGTCCATTAATCTGTCCTCATCCCACAACCCCCCCCCAGATTTGGTCTCAAGTTTTTGCAATCATCACATCACACTAGGGCTTTGCAAAATGTCTGTATTGCCACATGTATCCAAAAACCATGGCATAAATGTACATCCTATGTCCTTAGGAATTCATTATATTAAGTACACTTCCTATAGAGTTGGATGTTTTTAGATTATTAGCATGAATCGCTTGATTGAAAACCCTGATTTGCAGTGTGATTAGGGACTAAACATGTGGCCTGCGTTTTCAATGTCTTCTCCAGGTATCAAGGTGGGGGAGACTACACCCGACAAGATGTTCACACTCATTGAGGTTGAATGTCTGGGTGCTTGTGTGAACGCTCCCATGGTTCAAATCAATGACAACTACTATGTGAGTATTCCCTGCCTGTACGATTCTGTGCTATTGTCACCCCAACGAGTTGAGGACAAATTAACCAAATAAGGTTCTGCTGAGAAAGGGTTGCCATTTAAATTAATTCAAACGATTTCGGTTGCTATCTTTTTTGCTGAGCAAGTAAAGGCTATAAGCATGTCATAAAATGGTTCCTATATCATGTTTCATCATTTTAGGAGATCCAATGTGTAGCAACAGCCATTCATTGTATCTGGGTTATGTAGGCTCCCTGTTGTCTGCTTTAAGGATTATGGTCTGGCTTTCTCTATATGCTAAAATTGATCCAATATAACTAATGGAAGAGTAGAAGCAGAATTGGACTGTAAAAAAAAATAATCTGTCAATGTTCTAAATTTCTCTCAATGAGATCCCCATATTCAGATTAACAAAACTCATGAGTGAGTGTTCACCATCTACCCTTGGTTGCCATCTCTTTTTACATCCATGTCACGGTAGTGGCAAACTTTTGGGTTAACCAACCTCCTTACCACAATACGTCACAATACCCCCTTGGGTGTTACCCAGGGGAGGGCACAATCAGTGCCCCGCAGCCTCTTTAATTCTCTATTGGCCTGAAAATTCTCCATCCCTGCCAGGGGGGACATTTTGAGACAATAACAAATGTACCCGCATCTATATATAAGCACGCAGATTTCAGTGCGCACATTAGCCTTAACTTGTTATTGTGTGTTGCTTGATTGCAATATTTTACTTGGGGCAGTGTATTTGCCTCCTTCGCCCCATTGTTCGTATCATCAACAAGCTATCTTTTTTCTTTACATCCAGGAGGACCTCACTGCTGAGGACATGGATCACATTATTGACGAACTTAAGGCTGGGAGGGTCCCACCACCTGGGCCAAGGTAATTAAATTCAACAACAATTTTACGTTCTCAATTGAATAATATTTTGCTACAGTGAATTTAGTTCCCAAAGGAAAAGTTTTTTTGTTTTTTTTTCTTATTCACCATTTACATTTCTTTCTTAGGAATGGTCGTTTCTCCTGTGAGCCAGCCGGGGGTCTAACTTCCCTGACTGAACCCCCACCCGGGCCGGGTGTTGGTGTGAGAGCAGACCTCTAAACACGGATTGCCACATCAACCAATCCCAAGACTGATATGTTTTATGATTGCATATGTAAATAAAATATTAATGTATCTGTACCTGGTTCCCTGTGTCAATGAATTGGCAATATTGCAATAACATAAAGAGGTCTGCGCTTTGAATTGTCGAAATGCTACTTGTGTTGCAGTATTGCATTACAATGCAGGGCACATGTATTTAGCATTTGCATTCTCAACGCCAGGCCGAAGCAGCCCGCTTATTTTCATCCCACCACTGAGGTTTATTCGTGTCTAGTCGATGCCCCTCCCCCACCCCGATTTCCTCTTGTGATTTCAAGCTTGTTCTGCAACAAAATATAATGCAGCGCATGCGCAAAGCAACCGCCGCTGGTGAAAATGTCACTGCGCCACCAACACAAAAATACCCGGCTGAATGTAGGCAACGTTTCAGGGTGCTTTTCAGTGGTCGGCATCGTATTGAAGATACTAGCCGTGTTCAAAAATGTTTTATATTGCTTACAACGCGTGATAACGTTGCTACTGGCCGGAGCAGCGGAAAATATGACGTCAAGCGCTCATTTACAACCACACATTTCCAACGAGAGGTATTTCACTACCTACTAGTAGGAAGCTACATTCTAGAAGTTACGGTTAAACAAAAGCACAAACGATGCCACCATAACAGTTCGACATGTAATAACCACAATTGGAGTGAAATTGTGAGACATACCCATCTACATCCCGCAGACGAGGTCCTTATAAGCTAGATGAGGCTCAAACTACCACGTGACTCCTCTCGTCCAATGAGAGCGCCGGTTGCATGTTTTGCTAGGCTTTTCTTGGAGACGACGGTCGACGAACGACTGGGATGTTTTCAAACCAGCAATGAACGTCATACAGCCGTAGGGTACGGTTAACGTCCAGTATTTAGAACATATCAGTTTGTATAGCGTACTATACGTTTATTGTCGAATCCGAATGAGTTGGCGGAAGCGCATGAATCAGTTTAAAGGTAAGAATGAAATCAAGACTTGTTACTTGCGGGGCTCGGATCATAAGAGGAATCCCAGTTAGCCATCTGGCTAGTTTTACAGCGAGCGGGCTAACGTTAGCGAGCTAACTTTGACGTAAACTGCGTGCAAAAATGCAATGTTGTGTGTTTGCGTGGGCTCGGTTTAGTTTTGGTGCCACGTGCGTTATACACATCGGGTGATCTTCCCTTCAATGTGACCCATCGACCCAGACTCACGAACGTCTACCCGCTGGTTTAAAAACGTGAGGATATAGGAACACTTTGAAACGTGCGCCGCCAAATGTCGACAGCGGAGCGCACTGGGTAGCCTCAGTCAGCGGGCTGTGTAGGCTTGAAAACACTACATGAGAACCCGCTAGCTAGCTGCGTTAGCCGCTGGGGAGGGGGTCCTTGCGAGGGGCTGCAGTGGGCTTTTGTTTCGGGCTGTTTTGTTCTCTTGTGAAATATGCCAAATGAACGTTTCACATGATTCGGACTGTGGGTCATTGAGCGCCGCTCGTTTATCAACGGAGGAATACGCGTTAAATGTTATTCCACGACGCAACGTTAACGCTGGCGCCTTGTGTTTGCGTATGCGAGCGATAGCGCACGTTTACAGAGCATTTTAGCGCTCAGTAATTCACACCGCTGGCTGTAGACATGACAAGCAGGCACGGAGGAGATCCAGTCCTAGTTATCGTTGATCATAACCCATCGTTTTATTTGCAATAGGTGTAGAACGCATAACACGATGGGAACTGTGGATCAAGAAATGCGATGGTTAACTTTTGGTTTTGGCTCATGTAGGAGAGTAATGCTTTAGCGCGACCTTCTTGGGGGTGTGTTACTGATACAAAAGCTGTCTGTTTTACATGGCCGTCTGTTCAGTAACCACTCCGAACGTAACCTGACCGGTTTAACGTGGGATATTTCGATTATGCAGGCGTTTTTTTTTTCAAAGGGGAATAATTCAACCAGACCATATACAATATAGGGAACCCATATCAAATCTATGATGAAAGCACGATTCCTTATTTCTTAATCGACATTTAACGTCATTCATGAAACAAATGGAAAATATATGGCCAGGACCAACTGAACATGTGAACTGATTTGCAGCCTTTCATTATTATTTATATTATAATTTACTTAACGTTGATAATGTCTTGGTGTGGCATAAAAGCGCAGCACTGTATTGTTGGACAAGGGAATTGTATTGTCAGTTGGATTGGCCAAAAACCATCTGCATAACAACTTTCATGTGGACGGAAGACCCTCTCCTATTCGGTTTATATTCCAGGCTCAATTTCTATCTAGTATTTGAATGAGGCATACGTTGGTTTCATTAATCTCAACGTTTCTTTGTTTGAAGTTTGATGTTGACGTTTTTGCATTTGATAACTCATTGCAGAGATGCTTATTTCCTCTTGTATTTGTGGCTAGGGAGGGACAATTTACTTCTGACGTGTTTGTTTACATATCACATTTGCTAGCATCAATTAGTGCTTTGATGGCGCAAGCCCTCTTCTGAGAGATAGGTGGCATTACCCCCATCACATAATACTCACATTGTCCGAAAGGACGTTTCTATTGAAGGCTAACTGGCTTATGTCCGTATTTTTTGGTATCTAGCATTTATTTGCTGGGATTGCACCATTTCTATCAGTGTGATGTCCAGAATAATCAATGAGAAACCAGACTAGTATATAATCTGTATAGTAATGGGGAAATGGTAAATAATGATTATTATGCTTTTGTATTGGGTGCAGTGGATATCCGTAGTCAAATTAAACCAAATAAACCTCGTTACTGGTACCAGTAGTCTATTCATCTTTCTCCAGCTTGTTTTAGCAATGGCAAATCCGGGGATGTAAACAAGCCCTGCTTATCCTGGTAGTCTCCAAACTGAAATCTGCCTCGCAACGGCTTAACACGGATGATCTGGAAAATATATTTTTGATGACCAAAGCACCCGGACGACTCTGACTTGTTTTTTTTCTCTCTTTGGACCATTATAGAAGTCTGCCACACAAAGTATTGATTTTTATTAACTGCTAGATATTTCTGTCATGTTCTTTTATTTTATAATATGGGACAATGCATGCATAAAAGGATATAACTAAACTAGTGGTGACTAGTATGACTAGTTATGCCCTAAACCTGCACAAATCACGGTGGATCTTTTTTTCTGAAAACGACGATGCTATTAACAGGTTTATCGAATTGTTAAAACAGAGACCCAGCTCAATACTAAAATCCTTTCCTCCATGACTGTGCATCTCTTCCTATGCGGAATAATACGATGGCCATGGTGTTCCTCCGTACAGCATCTTTTGTACTTGACTAGAGGATCAGGCTTTAATGTTTTCGGTGCAGGCATGTTACCCATCTCAGTCTATTTTTGTATTTGACAGAGACCATGTTTTGCGGGTCTTAATAAAATGAACAGCGGCACTACATCTCTCACACAACCTGAATCTCTGATTGCTGCTAATGAGGTTCTTCTACAGTTTACTAGACTGCATCATGCTACAAGTTCCCCCTTTTCATGCTCCAAGACGCATGACCACATTCAATCTTTTTATGTTCCGGGGGAAACCCCTCCAAACCGTGAACTTTTGGTATTCTTTACACAGCCTTATGGACATGCTCTTCCAGTACCTAATTATGTGGGTGATGACGCCTCACCCACATTGGTTGTACATTGGTTGTACATTGTTTGGGCCTTGACGCCATACAGTAGTCCATCCAATTTAAGGCTGGTATTATGTAGCTCTGGACTTGCATGACTTTAAGGGTTAGGGTTAGGGTTTTTGTGTCCATCAATGTATTATCAGGAAAGCTCTTATCTAATTGAGTAGCACCAATGGCAATTTAATTATTTCTGAGCGTGCAGCACATTATGAAAAAAATAAAATAAATTCAGACCATCTAAAGGTTTGCACATTAGTAGTAACCAATACCATGCTCTATGCACTTCAAAACCAGCAGTAAGATAGTAATATCCACTATCAGGGAATTGTAAATGGTTTGTTGCTGCTTGAGATAAGTATTTATTCTAAAAATTATGAGTGGTTATGATAAATTATACTGTAAAATATTACCTCTTAATAAACAATTGTTCATTAAGCTGTTTGAGAGGAAACCTATATTGTTTACTTTGTATATGTAAAATATTTTTCATTTCCCATTGCAATTCTGAGTTCATAGTAAAAATGCAAAGAGCATGACTTAATATGTAAAGCATCAGTGTATGTGTAGGTGTTATTAACCATCAAAAAGATTTTGCAATTATTTTTCATGTTGCCTGGATGGACAAAGGCATCTTGTATTTTCTAACTGCCCCTGTTTGTATGCACGAGGACCTTCCATCTGCGTGGTATTATTTTGAATGGCAGTTGTCTGACCCCCTCCCCCTGTTGCTGCTGAAGGTTAAAGCAAGAGGGTTCAAGTCCCCTTGCTAGGAGAGTAATTAATGAGGACTTGAAGTCACTTTTTGTGAATGAGCAGCTTGGAGAAATGTGGTTAATGTGAAATGTGGTACTTAATGAAAAATAACAAATTCGTGAACAATGGACTTCACCTCTGCATTATTTTTCGCTCCAAGTTTACTGATGGCAAAGACGAGCCATTTCCTGTTTAGTTTGGATATGTTTCTTCTTGAATGACCATACTCGACAACTGTCTCCAACACAACTTGAGAGGTCAGTAGTGTTCATGGGCCCCGATTAATTTTGCAAGTGTTGGTTCGTGTGATTTTACTCTCGACTACAATACACTCCAATCAAAGGGTTGCATTTATGTTATGTTGTTTGCATTTTCCATCGTGGTCCCACTCGATGTGTGCATGACGCTCAATGTTGCAGCAGCATCCTCCTCGCAAGGCCCTCTGGCTCAGCATGCAGTGCCACACGGGCGGCCACATGCGGTGTGTGTGTGTGTGTGTGTGATACCATCTCCATGTCACCACCCACGATAAACTGTGACAGGTGTAGAGGGAGCAAGTTGAATGCCACAACCCGGGTCCACAATAACAGTCCCCAGTTATACGCATGAAAGCCATATTCGACTGCAGCTAGATGGTCATACAGAAACCCAATATGTTTGGGGACACCCTGTCGTAGTCATAACACTCTGGTAGGAAAAAACAACCACCTTGTGTCGGTACTCGTCTTGATTGCTTGACTCACCTCAAGCTTTGTCCTGGGTTTTTATTCCAGTTGGGTGACCTTGCTTTTAAATTTGGCAAGGAGTATAAATGTAACTGAACATTTTTAAGTTTGATTGCTCCCTGTATAATATGTACAAAGCAGGCTGTTGTTCATAGTGTTGCTCTTTCTACACCAAGCCTTTGCCGCTGTCTGCTTTTTGAAGGGGACAGTGTTTAGCCAGTCATGCTGTTCACGTGAGTGCCGGGGTTGTAATCCGAGGCCCGCGTGTGTAGAAGAAGACCAACGCCTAGGTCCCAACCTTTGCCCCAATCCCCACCCCCTCCCCCGGCCTCGCACTCCCTCCCCTCCTTTTGTAGCCCATAATCGCAAGTAAAGACTCCATTGTTCTGGTCCGGTGCTTGGGTATCTGATCATTAACCTACATTTAAAGCGGTTGCGGTAGACTTCTTAAGGTTCACACAGCCTCTCTCTCTCTATCGTCTTCTGGGCTCGCTCAACGGTTGCTGCAGTGTGTCACGGCACGGACAGAGCCAGAGCCAGAGGACTGGGCTGCTGTTGTAGTTAACCCTATCTGCGGCTCCTTGCACGAATACTAAGAGCTGATTTTTTTGTGTGGCTTTGATGTTTGTGTGGGGCCCCTGGCCAGAGGACTGGGGCTTGTAGTTTTTATTCATTTTTTACGGGGTATTTCATTTTTACGGGAAGCTTTTAAGTGATTGCTGAGACTGGGCCACAGCACTCTCTTATGTAAGAATACACATTTAGGCCACATTAAAGTGCTTTATGTCTGACTCTTAAAAGGGCTTAATGCTTTGGATTATTATGAATAATACTGGTGAATGTGGTGTGTTAGGATTGACTTAACTTTTAGCCATTAATAAATAAGCCGTCTTCATGTTGGAGTCCAGTTAAAAACATAAACAAGTGTAATATCTTTAGTATTTTACAAAAGTGTTTAACCTATATTTTTTTCTCATTGACACATTGCTCATCAAGAGGGTGCCTCTTCATGTTTGGAATGACGCTTGTATGTGAAAATGCTTTGTTGGGACAACCAGCAGGTCCTGCTTATTGCTCTCCGAGATTGCCTGTCCGGCCCTGACGCAGGGGGCTGTTGGGCCACTGTGTGTCTGGGGACTAATGTAGGAGCCTGGGATCGGAGAAGTGGTGCTTAGAACCGCCATGTATACCACTCTAGCCAAATGGCGTGGTTTGTTTATGCATCCTGGCGACTGACTGGCACACTGGCCAGACATGCTGGTGGATGGGGCTGTGCTCCAGTCCGTCTGGAGGTCACTCTGGCAAGAGGGGAACAGATGCCTCTGGGACAATGCTGTCACTCTGTTATGTTTTTTGGCGTCTGCAAATTAAGGCTCTATTGCATCATGGCCTGACATTTCTACGATGGCCAGGGAGTCGGCGAGGAAAAGTGTATTTTGGTCTGGGTTATGGAGGGCAGATGGTGATTACACCAGACAAGGCGGACAGTCATTTTGTGTTTCTCTGCTGCTGCATTGTCTTGCTAAATAATGCATCATTTTTTTATGATTCTTTTGAGCTTTCTTATCGACATTAAACTGACTTGAAGTGCCATCTTGTTGCTTTGCATTTCATAACACTTCATTACTATTATACTATTTTTCCTAACATGTCTGTGTCAAGCAGTGGGGCCAAAGGAAGTAAACAAAGGCCTGTGCATGCATTCTGCCTTCTTTACACACACTTAACCCACATTGTTGCTTTACACAGAATAGGATCTCCTACCTAGTTGCGTTTCTTTCTTCACACCACTTCACCGGCAAGGCTCTGCGTTGTTCAGATGTGCTTTTCGACAACAATTAAAGTCCACTTCATAAAAGGTGATTGTTTATCTGCCGCTGGCATGGCAGACTGCTTGTAAGCATTTGAAAGCGTTTCCTTTGGGAGTAAGATTTGAGATGTGGCAAGAAGTCCTTGTTTTTTATTCTCAATAATGCCACAAAGGACAGCTAGCCCAGCTGCTTTCTCCTTACTACTATTGGCACCTAGTCCACCCTTCTACTTAAGGGATATTGACCACATGCTCTAGCATAAGAGCCCCCTCCCCACCATTAGCCCCCCGGAAAATAACCAAAGTAGACAGTCCCTGGCACACTACATGAACGTGACATGCATGCTCTTGCAGCCTTGTGTGAGAGAATGCAGAGAGATCCAGAGATGGCTCAGCTACTCCGCTGGGTATTATTGTCTGTGTGCCCCCATCTCCTGCTGTCTCAGGAATCAGGCCCTGGCTCCTGGCTTTGTCCTGCTCCTCATTAAGGGGGGGTTGTGCTGGAGGCGTGGTGGTGTCTGAGGAGGAGGAGACAGAGGCTGGGAGTGAGGGCGCAGCTGAAAGCAACCCCCCTCCACCCGTCTCTCGCCTCCCTCCCCTCCCCGTCATTTAGCTTGACAGCGCGCAGGGCTGCACACACGTGATCTGCTGTTTAGTGTCGCAGCCAGCGTAGCCAGTCTCTGTGAGCGCATTACACAATCTGCTCGCCTTCCCTTTTGTAAAGCACGGCTAGGCTCTGGCTGAACCCTGCCGGTTCACACAAATGATTCTCAGTAATGGCAGTTCAAGTAAATATCTTTTCATTTAAAAATGTAAAATCACATGTTATGCATCTTATGACATAAGCGTAGCAATGGCTAAGATTTTGTTCTGTCCACTCTAACTGGCTGTGCAACGGTGTGATGCAAAATAGGGTAGCGTAACTGGGCTGAGCTTGGGTGACGTGAGTGGGAGGTGTTTTGGGAGTGTCGATAGTAACAATCTTGTAAACAAAGAGAGGTACGTGCTGGTCAGCATTTGTGTTTGTAGATTTTATGTTATCGAATGTGATTTTATTTATAACATTGAATCCACTGTGGATTAGAGTTGCCTACCGGTATTTCCAGATTATTTTGAGTTTAAAACCAGGGGAAATGTTACTGACGGAGACTTTAATAAATGTGCTGCATAATGGTGATGAAGTGGTTTATTACATTTCAGGCCTTGGTATTTGTGTGTGTTTTGGTGTAGACTCTGTATGAGCCATAGTCTGGAATTGTATGTTGTAGTAGGTTTCCTAATATCCTGAAGTCCAATACCTTCTGATACTTTGACAGGATTCATTACATCCTGAATCACTGATTCACTACATCATGACATTTTCTGCAACTCGGCTCTTCTTTGCAGATGCCAAATGTCTAAAGGCTGTTTTGCCAAGACCCCTGTTTCACCGTTAACTACATTTTCTATGTCAATATATAAATCGGACCTCATATTTCTTCAACTCAACCCCGTCTTGTGGGCAGTCGGCATGCCGTTGATATCAATTCTATTATAGTGTTTAGCAGCTCCCATTGCCTTCTGTTTTGTCCAACACGGCTATGCGAATGCAAAACACACTGGTTATGTAGGTTCTCCAAAAACATGACCATAGTGTGAGATTAGGGCACCTTGAAGCGCATCGCAGTGCCACCCATTGCCATTTTATTATACACAGAACCAGAATCTGGGGTTTCCTTTTAATCTGTTGTACAACGATACTATGCCTCTCTTAATTTTCCACACTTGGAATGTAATGTGTATACGAGACGAGTGTCTTGAGAGGAACCGCCATTGGTTTTATACATGCTTGAGCTTACAGGTTACAGGTATGATTGCCCTAATCTGCAATGTCATGAAACGTGCACTAGCTTGCGAGTGGTCTGCGCGCATTACTAGATGACTCCAACAAAGCATGCTAACCTGTTCACTGTAATTGAAAGCCCTTGCATCTGCAGTATTGTAAATGTTGCCAACTAGGTGTCTGTGGGAACACTGTATGGATCTTTGGAAAAAATAGGTGAAAAAAAGGTGTTACCAAAGATTATTATTGCGTTATGCTATAGAAAAGATTGGGTTGATAATGCTATTCAATGTAACGGCATCTATTGTGTCTTGAGGCATGGCGGTCGACAGTTCCTGGACTGTCTTCTGGGATGTGTGTCAGGCTGGCTGCTATTCTTAGCACCTCTTCCTCCTCGTCCCATCCTGCACTCTCTGGCTCAGCTTACCGGCCTGTTTATGTGCACATTTTGTGTATGTGTGCGTGGCTGCTTGCATGGTTCCATCCGCTAAAGTGTACACACTCCCTTATGTAAGCCACGCCACCACCATAACCGGTTCCTGGCCTGGGACACATGTGGTACAATGCTCCCTTCTCAATGGCTATGTTCCAGCACTGAAGGCTGGGGCTGGCACTTTGTTAAATCTGGACGCCCTACTAAACATGGAGTATAGAAACTCGCAAGTTGTGTAGTCATCCCCATTCATTTTTTTTGACTTGCCTGCGTCTTACAAAAAAAGGGAGATGGATGCTATTAACTTGACTTGAGGGCATCCTCAATAGCATGAGTTGAACTGTGAATTATTTACACTGTTGTGGACGTGCAGACGGAGACGCCATTGTTAATCTGGCCTTCCTGATGTTTTTGTGCGTCCTGTCAAATCTCCTGCTGCTCAAAATTCCTAAATCTCCCCACTACTGCCAGTTCAAATCATTTGGCTTGAGATGCCTTTGCCGTCCCTTGTGGCTTGTCTTTGTAGCCGTGTCTAAACTCCTTTTCATAGCAAAGCCCATAACTTTTAAGTCGCTTTTGGAATTGGGAATCGTACTGTGATGTTGCGACATGTGCCAAAATGAGACTATATATAAATAAAAATATATATTAAAATGATCAATCATTTGAATGAATATCTGCACACTGTATAAGCATGTGTCTAGCCGATCCCATCATTGTCAATTGTGCGGCAAATTCTGGGAGAAGACAGCCGGTTTTGGATGTTGTACAAGGTTAACTGTAGTGCAGAGGCACCGCCCTAGTGGCCGATACCCAAATACCTCTGTAATTACAGTCTCCCTGTTTTCCACACTGATTTGGAGTCGCATCAGCATGTTCCTCTTTTCAGTTCAATATACCACCCTTCACTACACTTTAGCTTATTGTTAATGTGGACACCAAAGGCCACCCATAGGCCTACTTAATGCTGGCTAAGGATTAAGGCCAGCTGCTTATTTAAATTGTTGATGGAAATATCGCTGACATATTTGCCACATGTGTACACTTTGATTGAAATGGTGACTCGCTCTCTCTGATCTCTGGCTTTACTGCTGACTGGCCTCTCTCTGTGGCCCTCACCCTGAAGCACTGAGGGCTGCTCTTGTCACTTTTCCTGTGCAGATTAACTGGCCACTACTCCAGAGCCGGTATACAAGTTGGCTAGTGAGCAGGAAATATTATATTCTCAAATACCCTTTCTGAAGTTCTGTGATGGAGAAGTATTAAAGACTACTGTTTTCCAAGCACGTGCCTTTGAGCAAGATAGACAACCATTGTTTGTTAGTGCCATATATTGTTTAAAATACAGCATGCAACTAGTGCAATATGACTAGATGTCCCCATGTTCTCTGCCCATCTTCCATTGGGTGTTCTATAATGTTTTGCAGCTCTGTAGAGATGTTTATTTTTTGAGACTGATGTGAAGTACACAAGTCCTAGCTAAGAAGGCTTGTTGCGTTAAACGATCCTCAGGGGCTCTGGTAACTGTGATTTACATGAACAGCCCTTTATGGTGCATTTCCACCTGAGTGTGCAGGTCGGTTCAGTGTGCAAAGGTGCAACACGGGTCACGTTTCCACCATAGAAAGTGGGCGTGACCGGGTCTGAGCCGTATTCGTCTCACAGTACTACTCCGTTGTGGTACTGAGACGCCTGAAAAGGTCCCGGCATGTTTGAGCCAAACACGCCGTCCGCTGATTGGTCGTCCCTTCCGTGCGACAGGGTGATGACAGACAGACAAACAAACAAACAAACACAGTACCCGTGTGGTGTTTCTGGACAACTGCTAAGTTTATTGAAGAAAAAGTCATGCAAAAGTTTGCCGTCCTATTTGGACGTTCTACATTGTTGCTTGCTCTTAGTTTATTGTAAGCGTTCTTCTTTATCCTTGTATCTATTAGCAGGCCACACTGTGTCGGGCTGCTATGAGATCACGATGCTTGCGTAGCTGCCGTGGCTATCGCCGTCCGGCTTTAACCCGCCCTACCATAAGGGTACATACCGCACCCTCACTACTGGGCTGAGGCATGCTGGGTCCGAAGCGTAACCACCAGTGGAAATGCGCCATTACTCTCATCCCCAACTGCCAAATGCCGTAGGTCTACATTGTGCCCTGCCTCTCTCTCTGTCTCTCTCCCTCTCTCCTACGGTAGGTCCTCTCTCCCTCCCTCTCTCTCTGTCTCTCTCCCTCTCTCCTACGGTAGGTCCTCCCTCCCTCCCTCTCTCTCTGTCTCTCCCTCTCCTACGGTAGGTCCTCCCTCCCTCCCTCTCTCTCTGTCTCTCTCCCTCTCTCCTACGGTAGGTCCTCCCTCCCTCTCTCTCTGTCTCTCCCTCTCCTACGGTAGGTCCTCCCTCCCTCTCTCTCTCCTACGGTGGGTCTCTTCCTCTCTCTCTCCTACAGTAGGTCTCTCCCTCCCTCTCTCTCTCTCTCCTACGGTAGGTCTCTCCCTCCCTCTCTCTCTCCTACGGTAGGTCTCTCTCTCTCTCTCTCTCTCATCCTGTACCTTCCTGTCTCTCTCTCCTGCAGGAATCATCCTCACTAGTTTCCAGCTCTCCTTCAAGGTTGCCAGTTTAGCCTACACCCCGGCCTACACCAGGATATACCAGCACACACTGGACTGGTTGCCAGGTTTTGTCTTCCTCCTCTCCAGTGCCATCAGCGTACTGGCGACCATCCCCCTCCGGTGAGCCCCCCCCCCCCAT
>JAOPUD010000154.1:8549773-8561414 GCA_027122715.1 Trisopterus minutus | reverse complement strand
AAACCCATTAGATATATATATATATATATATATATATATATATATATGTTATATATATATAGTTATACACATATATATAGTTGTATTTTCTAAACCTGACATTACTAATTGAACCATTATTGTGTTTCATTCTGAATCCAATTCAACTCTTTCAACCAAAATTCAACCAATCAAATCTACCTTTTCTACCCAACGTTCTTAATGTTGCTACCCTAGTAAGTGTTGACTGTTGTTAACATTAATATGTTAGCATGTCCATTTAGAGTTTATAAAAGGTAAATAATGTCCACCTTATTTATTTGGGTGACCTGTTTTGACATGGCCTACTCTGCCAAATGTGTATGCTTTCATTAGCCACTGATGTCATTGTTATATGAAAGCATTAATTTTGTTTCTGGAAAATGTTTTCGTTTTGTTGCCATTATAAATGGTAAATTCCTATTCTATATATTCCAATTCTATGCATATTCGGTTGGTATCTTGGTGAGTTTACTTTCCATGCCTATATTTAGCCCTCCATCCAGGTCACTGTGGGAGAGCTAGTTCAGGGCACACCCAGAGTCCATCATAGGTGTATTTCAGTCACCTGATCATAGCAAGTACCTCCTTTTTTTTTTTTTTTTTTTTTATTCATAAAAAAATAGACTCGTGATTATAAGGGTGGCACCGACCTAATAAAAAAGGGCCCTAATGAAGTCTGCCTAATGGTAGCTGCTGTGATAGGAGGATGACGTTCAGTCAACAGTCAACCGGTTCAGCGAGAGGAGCCTGCCGGGTGCATTGGGAGCTATGATGCTAATTCAGTAACTGACCTCTTTTATAATTTTTTCTCCTCAAAGTCCCCGTTCTCACAACCAACCTACTTTCCTGTTTTATTTTCCTTCTTCGCTCTGGCGCCTCCGACGCAGCTGTAAGAGGGAGATCCGATTCAGCACAAACGGTGTATATTTATATATGCGTTTGCCTAACCTTTTTGTCCCGCCGTTTCTTCCCTGCCTCCAGCCGAGGGCTACGCCGCCTTCCAGGAGGACAGCTCGGCGGACGAGGCCGAGAGCCCCTCCAAGATGAAGCGCTCCAAGGGCATCCACGTGTTCAAGAAGCCCAGCTTCTCCAAGAAGAAGGAGAAGGACTTCAAGGTGAAGGAGAAGGGCCCCAAGGAGCCCAAGGAGAAGGAGAAGGACAAAGACAAGGAGAAGGAGAAGGAGAAGGACAAGAAGTCCAAGGACCTGACGGCCGCCGACGTGGTCAAGCAGTGGAAAGAGAAGAAGAAGAAGAAGAAGCCGGTCGAGGCGGAGCCGGCGCCGGTGCCCGTGGAGGCCCCCGCCTTCAGGCCTATCTTCGGGGCCCCCCTGGCCGAGGCCGTCAAGAGGACGGCCCTTTATGACTGCATCCAGCTGCCCGCCGTCTTCAGAGAGTGTGTGGACTACATCGAGAGCTACGGGATGAAGTGTGAGGGCATCTACCGAGTGTCTGGTATGGAAACCACTTTGTTCTGCTCATGATTGATGATTTGCAGTGGCAAACAGAGACTGTATTTATGCTAGAAAGTGTGTGAATGTCAATAGTTAATATCTGGACTGGGTCTGTTCAGTTGATTGTAGGGATGCACCAGAACAGCTTTGTCGCTCTGTATAATTAGTGTCAAATCCCAAGTACCATCTCCATACTTTTACTGAGCGTTGCAGAATTTAGATTTTTTTTTGAGTCATGATCATGTTTTACCATGGTGCGATACTGATAGCTATGGGGACATATATTGGATTCATTAGCTACTCTCTTCCTAACAGAGGAATCCCATGTCCCAGAAAGTACCCCGACTCTCATCCACCACCACCTCCCCATTTCCCTTTCGCCAGGTATGAAGTCCAAGGTGGACGAGCTGAAGGCGGCCTACGACCGCGAGGAGTGCCCCTGCCTGGAGGAGTACGACCCCCACACGGTGGCCAGCCTGCTGAAGCAGTACCTGCGCGAGCTGCCCGAAAACCTGCTGGGCCGTGAGCTGGTGCAACGCTTTGAGGACGCCTGCGGCCGGCCAACGGAGGCGGAGAAGGTGGCGGAGATCCAGAGGCTGCTGACGGAGGCGCCACCGGGCAGCAGGCTGCTCCTGGCCTGGCTGGTCACGCACATGGACCACGTCATCGCCCGCGAGGCCGACACCAAGATGAACATCCAGAACATCTCCATCGTGCTCAACCCCACCGTCCAGGTAACCGTCCAACGTAGAGGGATGATATAATGTAATGTCACAGAAGAACTGCTCTCTCTTTGCTAACTTAATTTTAATAAGGAGTTTTTACTTGGTATCAAACTATCTGTATGGATTGTAATACACTAAGACTGACTCAATGACTGGAGTGGGGCCTGGCCTGGCTGGAGACTAGGCCTGGCTGGAGACTAGGCCTGGCTGGAGACTAGGCCTGGCTGAAGACTAGGCCTGGCTGGAGACTGGACTAGATATTGGGCCTGATTGGAGCTGTTCTCCTGTTCCTGTTCAGATCGGGAACAGGGTGCTGTACATATTCTTCACCCACGTGAGGGAGCTGTTTGGAGACGTGGTCCTGAGGCCCGTGGTGCGGCCGCTGCGCTGGTCCAACATGGCCACCATGCCGGCACTGCCCGAGACCCAGGAGAGCATCAAAGAGGAGATCCGAAGACAGGCGAGTCCACGCACCACACTTAACACTCAATAGGACCTTGAACAGGGCATCAGTGGCTACAAAACATTTTAGGAGTGTGGCGTGTATAGCAGCCACATTTGTTTCAGCATTTCCTGTTAGAGTATACGCCAAGCGACCCTTTCCTGAATATTGTATTTCTGGGTGCAAAGTTATCGGAACTCTATTAACTCTTTGTTTTTATTAAACCTATTTTGGTGTGCTTGAATTTAATTGATGCATTGTTACAATACCGCGTCCTGTTTAAAGCTGACCTCTGCTGGCGGGCCTCGGGTCTGCTGCCAAAACAAACATTTGCGCTCATGATAACTGGAAAGACTTGTCCATCGTAGAGACATCTGCCACTCCTGATTAGGTTCACAGAGTGCTGGAAGTGAATTGAAAATTATGTATAATTTGTCCTATCACACACTCACACTCCACTCATACACTCTCAATTGTAATCCTACTGTCAACAGACAACAGACAATTGGTTGTCCAATTCATTGTCCAGAATATTTGTAGTCCTTCATCAGAATCAGATATATTTGAATGATCGCCACCATTGAAAGAGCTGAAAGCCGACTTGTATTTGTGTGTGGTCAGGAGTTCCTACTGAACTGCCTGCACAGGGAACTGCAGGCCGGTGTGAAGGACCTGTCCAAGGAGGAGCGGCTCTGGGAGGTCCAGCGCATCCTGACAGCCCTCAAGCGCAAACTGAGAGAGGCCAAGCGGCAGGCGAGTACTGGACAGGATGGGTCCGTCTGATGCAAATTACACCACTGTGTGGTCTGTGTTATCTATCATCATCATGTCATTCTGTACAAAGCATTCTTCCATGTGGTTAATATCTAAGAGATAACGTATAGAACGTCGGTCATTATCAGGAAAATAAGCCCAGACAGGGCGAACCGGACACCGTCGTGAAGCGGGGGTGTCTTGCTTCGCCCTGAAGGGGCTTATTTTGGATAATGACCGGCGAAGTTATCCCGCTTATTACAAGCAACGTGCGAAAACGAAAAAATAACTTCACACAGTGTGTCTTTTTACAATTTATTTGTTACCAGCATTCGTAGTGTTGATCAGCAGAGAAATAGTCTGCCAAAGACGTTGACGTTGCTTAGCAACCGAGTACGCTGGGGTTGATAAGTTACCGGTCTACATTTGGAGTGATACGAAAGACGTCCAAAAATTCACTTTCCTTGACAGCGGTCATTATATGCTTAGCAACGGTCATTATCAAAAAATAATTGACCGTCAGAAATCGGGAAGGCCCATGCAAGTGAACGGCGCCTTCAACAGCAGAGAAGAGCCGTGTAATAAGTGCTGTTTTGTTATAAAGTGGGATTTTCCCAAGGTAGAAATCATCTCTTTTTGGTGGATTTTCTGATGATACGGCACTGAAGTTGTCAAAGCTTGTGAAGTAAATGTCTATAGCACTGTGACAAAAACATGGATACAATATCCTACTTAATTTTTTTTATGCACAAAACCGATATTTACTGGTTCCTTAATGTTGTTTTGTGCCTTAGGAGTGTGAGAGCAAAATAGCCCAGGAGATAGCAAGCCTATCGAAAGAGGACGTTTCTAAGGAGGAAATGAACGAGAACGAGGAGGAGGTCATCAATATCCTTCTTGCACAGGTAAGGATGTACACATTCCTTTCCATTTCCTTTTGTCTTGTCTCTTTTTAGCAATGTACATATATCAGTGGCCAAGAATTGTCCTCTGTGCAAGCCACCGTTTATGATGGCGTCCCGTAACAGAACTAATCAGTTAGCTTCACAGAATAGCTTTAAACGCATGGAAGCGGTTTCTAAATCATTTAACCATTATGATTGACACAAGCGTTTTTCTATCCTGTTAGAGATGTCAAGAGTGACACCCCACGACACTATCAATATCTGTGCTCCTCCGTCCAGTATCTGGATCTCATTCTGTCCCGTTGTCTCCATGGTGGTGTGTGTCCTCAGGAGAACGAGATCCTGACGGAGCAGGAGGAGCTCCTGTCGCTGGAGCAGCAGCTGCGTAGACAGATCGCCACCGAGAAGGAGGAGATCGAGAGGCTGAGGGCAGAGATAGCTGACATACAGAGGTACCGTTCCCTCATTTACATCTATTTTTATCAGGGATGATGATGATGATTTTTTAGTAGAGTAAGTAGTTTCAGGGAATCAATCTTTCCGGTTAATCCCATTTGTGCAGGTATATTCATCATTGACCTCATTCTACAGTGTGCCATGAACTACAGAAAAAAAAATAGAATTGTATTGTTTTAAAGAAGCAAAAAACACCCGGCACAAAAACGTAGCAGCTGGTATTTGTTTGCTGGCTTTGTACGGGACGCCTCTACTTTGTCCCCACCTGGCCGTGTGACTTGGGGTTTGGAGGGGCTGTGCACTTCTAAAGCCATGCGTGGCACCCTGTCTCCAGCCGCCAGCAGGGACGCAGCGAGACGGAGGAGTACTCCTCGGACAGCGAGAGCGAGAGCGAAGACGAGGAGGAGCTGCAGCTCATTCTGGAAGACCTGCAGAAGCAAAACGAGGAACTGGAGGTGTGTGTGTGTGGAGAGAGGGTTGAAGTTATATTTTAGTAGTGAGTTTAATTCCAAAAAGGATTTTATTTATTTAACGACAGCAATTTACATCAGTTATTCACACTCGGACGGATGGAAATAGCATGAACTCCATTCACGTGACCATGCTTTTGAGTGTAACAGATGTGTTGTGTTAAATGCTCTCCGGCCTTGTGTGTCCCCCTCCCTCTCCCTCTCCCTCCCTCCTCCCTCCTCCCCAGAACAAAAACACCCACTTGAACCAGGCCATCCATGAGGAGCAGGAGGCCATCCTGGAGCTGCGTGTCCAGCTGCGCCTCCTCCAGAGCAACAAGCTGCAGCAGGAGCAGGGCGCTTCGCCCGCGGTCGAGCTGGCGCCTGCGGCTCCGCCCAGCCCCGAGGCCCGCAGCGAGGAGCCCGCCAAACGCTCCGCTGCCGCCACCGGCGCAGCCCCCGCCGCCACTGACCCGGCCGCTGCCTCCGCCGCCACTCCCGCCAACAGCAAACCTGGCAAGGAGCCGTCCAAGCCCTCGCCGAGCAAAGACAGGAGGGAGGCCAACATGTGAGAGGAAGGAGGGAAGGGTGGTGGATCAGAGGTCACATGGTGTTTTACCACGTCGGTGGCTTTGAGCAGTCGTACGTGTCTCGTCACTCTTGTCAGCGGCCTTACTCCGGCCGCTGGTAGGGCCCCGAATGCATTCAATGCCTCTTTGGAACCATACGAGTAAAAGATTAGGCCGATATTGCAAAGCCAACAGGAAATTACCTTTTGGCTTTCAACACTTATGTAAAACAAACCTCCCTCTATCTTCTTTTCTGTCCTCTCTCAGTGCAGAAAGATAGGCCATAGAATGATGATATGAGAAGGTAAGCTGGCAAGAGCGATCCTAATGTGTTGCTCTGTCAACAGGGCTTGAAGAATTTAAACAAGCAGACAATGTATTTTCTTTACCCCTTTCTCAATTTTCCCCATACGAGACACTTGAAACTTGATCATTATGCCATAACTGGACAAGTTTCCCATGACAACCACTAAGGGCCACTCAAAAAGGCTCTGTGATAAATGATGACTTTACTGTTGATCTGTGTATTATATATTTAAATAGTGCTCTGGGTGTGATGGAAGATTTTTTTTGGTTTGTTTTTTCAACTGCATTGATTTTAATTAACTAGCTTTTTTATTAATATATAAATGTATCTATAAATATATTGTAGTTATTGTATTTGATTGGTTGTTGGAACTGCAAATGAAAATAAACTTACCTGACTATAGGACAAAAAGACATGTCCATAATGTCCATTACATGACAAAAGTGCACGCCTCACTGCTACATGTATTTAAAAAAAACGTCAAATAATTGAGTCAGGTAAAACTGCTTGGGCATCTGTTTTTTTGTTTTTTTTACCATCACCTTCCGTTAATATATATTTCTTGTTATTCCTTCAATGCAATCATGAGACGAATTAACTTTTCTCTGTTACATCAGTCTTAACAAAAAACAGCTCACATCTGAAATGTGGATTCAACTTAATGGAATGCTGACGCATGTCTTGTAATGACAATGTACGAACGTATATAAAGGATTAGTCGAAGCATTAATGCTGATTTTTGTTTTCTTTTTCATAGATTCAGTTGCAAGTTTGATTGTGAAAGTCAATCATTCATAGTGACTATGACTATTGCGGAAGTACTGTGGTATTCTATTGTATCTGTGATATGTAAAGCTAAGGCAAAGCCTACTTTATGTATATAATGTAACATTTTGCAAACATACTGTATTTTTCAGCTGTTATTGTCTTATATTATTTGTATTATTACTGATCTTCATGAAGTATGCTAGTGGGATTCTCCCGGCATTAGACATTGGCTTATCAAAGCAATCACTTTTGCGGTAATCACAATTACTATTCGTTCATGTCTTGTGATTGAAACCGGTTAATACTAGAAGGAAATCATTTGCTTCTCATAAAAGTATTTTCATATGATCCCAGGCTTTTGAAGGTAATTGTTGCAGACAGATTAATACTGTGAAGAATAAAGTGACAACCCATCTGAATCATTGTGTTTATTTGCTCTTAAAAAACTCACTGATAGGCTGGTAAAAATGATCAGATAGATGTTCACATATTTGAACACACAAAAGAGTACACTTAGTTTATTCCAATCTTACGATTCCCTCTTTCGTCTATTCCCTATGCCTCCTTATACCTGCTCGTTTGCCCATCGTCCGTCCGTCCGTCCGTCCCCCCACCCCAAATAACAAAACCATAGACAAAGCAGAATCAACTGTAGATGAGTGTGATGGAGGGCAGCGGCATCAGCACAGACACAGAGCGTACCACGTGACCGTGAGACGCTGCCCCTGCTCCGGCTGAGTTCCGTTATATTCCATCAAGTTAAAGGATGGTCACTCTTGTCTAGGGGCTGGGTTCCTTTTTAGCTATCCAAGAAAATAAAATCATGGCTGGACAAAGGCATTAAGCACATCTTCAGTGATATGATCTAAGTGCTTTAACATGGCGATAAGGGAGCTCAAGGTCTGTCTTTTGGGGGTAAGTTTTCATGTTTAAGATAAGTTTGCAACCAACTTTTTCCGTGCGCCTACCGCTTCTCGATAGTAGCATAACGTTGAAACATCAATCGACGTATTACTGTCGAGTGATGTGGTGAATATTTTCGAATCAGTCAGAATTATGTTTTTGCTTTGATTTCCGGATTTTTTAAAAGGGAAAAAGGAAAACATGATCTGATCTCTGATGATGGTTCGCCAAAGAAGGCTATATCGGGTCTATCGGTCGTTTGAAAGCCTAATATGTCCCTCTTAAACATCTGTAAGGTTGGTTTGGACTAGCTTTACTTATATTTTGAATCAACTGGACTCGTCTCTTGACGATTATCTCTCTTCTTTGCATTTTTGAGTAAGAGTTTTTGTTTTTCACCATGACGTCATCATCCGGCGAGTTGCAACCAGAAGATCTTTAGGTTCTTGCTGTGTTTGCAAAATCGTGGCTCTTATGTCTGCTGCTATGTGGCGAAGAGCCTAACGTCACCCACAACGTTGCTAAAAATACGATGATGCAGGGCGAAATCCACCAAAACTATTTTATGCGCCCCATATTTCCAATAACCAGTCGTATGTCAAAAGTGTTATGACCAATCAGTCACGATTTCACTTTCGAAACCGTTTCGTTGTTTTTTTTTAGGACACAGGAGTTGGAAAGTCCAGTATTGTATGTCGTTTCGTGCAAGACCATTTTGACCACAACATAAGTCCAACGATCGGGTAAGACCAAAGAGCATTAATAACATTATTACTCAGTTTTCCCTCTTTGATTAGTCATGTGTAGGCTATCAATCAATTGTAGGAGCAGATATGCCTCATATGATCAAATTATGGACCATAGGCCATCATAACTCTTATCATTGTCAAACGTTAGTAGTGACCATGCGTTCTCTTTCGCACTATAAACGTTCAATTTATTTTGGTACGGTCAGGAAAGTATACAAATAAGACATATTGGAGTTGCTGAAGAAGATATTCACATGCGAAAATATGTGTTAGAATCACTTAAAAACCTAAAACGTAGAGCAAACAGCCGGAAACATATACAGAACATAGTCAGCCATGCATCACATTTACCTAAAGGACTTCATCTTTCCTTATGCATTAATTGTACAGATACTATCCTCCCGATCCATAATCCATCACTTTCATTCCCCTATTGTACCTCAGAATCACTGCTCTGTGGGACTGTTGCAAGACCTTGTTGAAAAAAACAGATAATTGTTTATTATGCTCCACAGTGCGTCGTTTCTCACCAAGACAGTGCCTTTTGGGCATGAACTCCACAAATACCTGATCTGGGACACTGCTGGACAGGAAAGGGTGTGTTCTTTCACAACAATAACATCCCAACCACTCATTTGTAAACATGAGCTCACAATTATTCCAGATTATTTACCCATTCATACATTGTGAGCCATACAGCGTGAGAATTTTCACTGTCCTTGTATAAATTGTCTTCAGACTGTGTATTCATGACTAGGCAGGATGCTGTTTAAAGTATGATCAGTTATCTAGAGGTTAGGATAGTTAAGGTCATTTTGCTAATTCATTGTTGAAATGCAGGAGAATAAATAAATGTCATAATGTGTACACACAGGCCTGCTAGAAACAAGTGCTACTAGGTTATTCCCTTTTATAATTCTGTATCGGGCTTGATAGCTTTCTGTTAAATAATATGATGTTTCCTCTTGTAGTTCCATTCGCTAGCGCCAATGTACTACCGAGGATCAGCTGCTGCAGTCGTTGTCTATGACATTACTAAACTGGTAAGAGCAACGCAATGATCCTTATCTCAAAACTACCCGGAACAGGGTGACCCTGAACAGTGTTTCAGAGATGTTTATCACAAAGCTCCAAGGTGGATGTACCCCCACCAAATTTTCAGTTGGCTGCAATCCATCTGTAATAAACGTAAACAACGAAAAGTGAATAAGTGTTTTGCAATTATAATGTTTTTGCGTAACATAGACACAATCAACCACTTATGAGTTTAGTTTATCTCATAATATCTCAGATCTTAAGAAATTATAACATATTCCGTTCCTAATTTGTCTTCACCATGCTCAAATCCATCTTAAGCTCTACCTTAATTTTCTCATTTCCTCCTCTTCCAAGGACTCCTTCCAGACCCTGAAGAAGTGGGTGAAGGAGCTCAAAGAGCATGGTCCGGAGGACATTGTTGTCGCTATAGCCGGGAACAAAAACGACCTTGGAGACATCAGGTGGGATTGCTTCTCTTCTTACTCATGGTTTCATACTGGGATCTACGACCACATGTTTTGTTGAGGTGTGTTGGTTGGTTCTTGAGTCTATTTTGGACTTATAAGAAGCATTTCTGCTTAACTCTGCAGTTTTCAGTCTTTTTCTGTAACATTTAACTTTTAAGTTACATTCTGTGCTATGCAGCACAAGTGCCATCGTTATTGAATGCCTTAAATTCTAAGCTGGCTATCTATCTTAATCTTCATCTAATTAGATTTAATGGCCCTCATGGTCAGAATGAATTTGTTTTTCTCCACGCACACATAGGTCAAAGCCCAAAATCCCACACACACACATATTTTGAGTAGTTTTCTGGTTATCTGGTGTCACATCTCTTCTTCTCCTCAAATAGACTGGAGCTTCCACCCCTCCTGATAAATATGGTTATTGCAAAATCTATCAGTCTATGAACTATATTTTTCTCGCCCCTCGTGATTTCTGTTCAACTGAGTTTTGATTAGGTCTCATGGTTCTCAATCAAAACACCAGTTAATCAACACAATTATTTGTGATTGCAGGTTTTTAA
Organism: Trisopterus minutus; assembly: GCA_027122715.1. Classification (NCBI taxonomy): domain Eukaryota; kingdom Metazoa; phylum Chordata; class Actinopteri; order Gadiformes; family Gadidae; genus Trisopterus; species Trisopterus minutus. Next base: position 8,550,851 of record JAOPUD010000154.1, on the reverse strand, counting down.
TGTGTTTATCAAAAACAGTATTGAGACCTATTGCGACAGCTTCCTAGCTAAGAGAAGCACTAGATGATCTAAGATAACCTCCGATCAGAACCTGAGTTGGGCAGAAGCGGGGACAAACAACGAGAGTGGTCACTTTCAGATCAAGGGTTCAGTCCTTGCCTGTTCATCAGTAGGGAAGTTCTGCAAGACAGAAATATATTTCCTCTTTCTGTGTTTTCTCTCTCTCTCTCTCTCTCTCTCGCTCTCTCTCGCTCGCTCGCTGCTGTACAGGGAAGTGCCAATGAAGGAAGCAAAGGAGTTTGCAGAGTCAATTGCGGCAATTTTCATTGAGACTAGTGCTAGAAACGCTGTCAACGTTGAGGAACTCTTCCAGAAGATCAGTAAGTTTCCTGCATTCTATTCTATTCTGTACTAATGGTGCGTTCCAGGTAACCCGTCACCCGTGCTTTCACAACCTTCTACCCGTGAAAGCGATCTGGAATGGCAGTCAAACCAGTAACCCACTACCCATGAACTTGTAACTTCTAACTCGTAACTTACAGGCTAAGAACTATTCCTGGAACCCAACATAATTCTGCATTCCTCTGCGTTTTTAAATTTTCGCATTGGTCCTCAATTCCAAACTCAAATGTGCACTTTAACATCTACTCTGAGACGTCACGCGTGTTTTATGACACACATGACCTAATCAAGGGCCTTTTCTGTATTTTCAGGCAAGCAGATTCCCCCCCTGCAAAACCCAGATGTGGAAAGCAATGAGTCTTTCAAGCTCACCCAGCAACCCCCACCGTCCACTAGGAGGTGCTGCTAGTCCTACGCCCTCCAGCCCGTCACCCCTTCACCATCCCCAAGAATACATCCCCCACCACTCCATCCGCTATGCATGCAGGCAGCGACACTCACATTCCTCGCTTCCAGGAAAAGGGAGCAGTGGACACCAACTGTCTCTTATAGTGGCGGCCTTGCAAAGAACAAAGGTATCACGCTGATTGCTGGGTATATTATTTGTGTGTGTGTGTGTGTGTGTGTGTGTGTGTGTGTGTGTGTGTGTGTGTGTGTGTGTGTGTGTGTGTGTGTG
>JAOPUD010000154.1:8534699-8549673 GCA_027122715.1 Trisopterus minutus | reverse complement strand
TGTGTGTGTGTGTGTGTGTGTGTGTGTGTGTGTGTGTGTGTGTGTGTGTGTGTGTGTGTGTGTGTGTGTGTCAAGAGTATTGATTCAAATTCAGTTGAGGGTAGGCCGTTTGTCTCCCTCAGGTGGTTTCATACATGAACTACAACATGCTGTTTTTAGATGACCACACTGCTGTATTTTTGATTTGCCATAAGCATTTAACATTCCGGTAGTTTGCATGCTTAGCTGTACGATTGGTGGAAATGTACTGGGTTATCTGGTTAATTGTGATTGCTGTAGTATTGAACAGATCTCATTTAGTATAATTGTTATTACACAACATAACTTTAAACACTAAATAACATACTTTCAGCCGAGGACAACATTTATATACATTTTTCATTGACCGTCCTTGCACTGTGTCACTCAATCATTTGGTGATTTGGTTGGATTTATTGGAGCTATTAATGCATCTTATTATTGACATTTAGCAAAATATGGCTGGCATACAGACCCCTAACCAGCAGTAGCTTTGCATTCCAATTGGTCATGTGTTCATCACATAAACGTCATCCAGCTCAAAAAAGTGTTCTTATGCAGTGAATGGCCTCTTGTTGAACTGTACCCTGTTATGGTCACAACAGGGGCATTAGGGTTATTGCACAAAAGTAATTCATTCCTATGTAGTGCCAATGCATGCAACTTCATTATCAGGGCCTTATTATTGGACCTCTTTGTAACAGCACTTTTTCCAACAGATAAAACATTTTAGAAATAGTGTTGGTTATGGTTATATATCTTTTTTTTGGATGGATGTTTACAAATATACTAAAATGCTTACTCTCCCTATTTTCAATGGCGATTCCAATCTGTGGTTTTAGACCATATTTTATCATGATACCCTTAATATTACATAAAGATCTAATGCTACTATCTAACTTTGTGTCATTTCAAATAGATTCTAATTGCCAGAGTGTTTAAGTTAATGCCACACAAGTGCCCTTTTATTAAGATATGTTGTTTACTGAAGATAGCAGCACATAATACTAATGGATGCATATATATTTTTTAGTCTGTCGAGAGTAAAATACCATTCCGCCTTGAAAGTACAATTTAAGCCATTCAAGTATGTCACCATGTTATCCATGTTTTCTCAGAAGACCAGATTGACAATTGTTCTTTAATCTGTGTAATAAAATGTAAATAATATCTCATGCTGTGGTTATCCCCTTACAGTTCCGGCTATCAGTTTGTACACAGCTAATGTCATCATGGAATTACACAGTAGACAGCACAGACAAAATAACACCCTTTGCGTTTATATTCTACTTTATATGCAAAATAGTCTAGCGATACATTCTAGCATTGAATGTTTGGGCTACCCTTTGCATCACAGATCAGTGCAGCTGTAAGAATATTATTTCGTATTTAACCTGAACAACTAACATAGACCCTGGCTCTTGTTTTATGCACACCACACGACAACTCATTACAGCAGTTCGTCGGCGTCGTCAACACAGCGAACGCGCAACTAGGTCGCGCACGCGCGCGCTCAAGTATTTGGACCCACATGCTCGTTCGCAGAGCTCAGTCAGCATTTGACTCAGTAGTGGCAAGGGATCTAGGATTTCCACTTGTCAGTGGCTCCCCGATATCGCATTTAAGTGCATCCCCAAGCTAAAATGTCAAAGTTGGAGCAAGTTCTCATTCTTGACCCCCCTGCCGACCTGAAATTTAAAGGTATGTACATGTGTTTTGTCGGTATAATAGCATGTCTTTGGCAGTACAAGTGGATCACTACCATGGTATCATGATTTAACACTCCCTTCGTTGAGTTTCCTAGCTGCCTGGCTAACCTTAGCTAGCGTTCAGCGCCATTTTAAGCTAGCAGAGGAGGAAGCGGGCCCGTGTGGATCCTCGAGCTGTAGTGACGTGGACACCTGGACGTACGCTCCTCTCGCAGGCTTGTCATTCACACCCAGAGGGATGATGAGCGGCAATGTTTTGTGACGCCCATGAATTTAAAACAAGAAGGGACGTTGGCAGATATATTTTCTATTCCTTTATAAAAGCTTGCACTGGGGGCACGAATACCAACTAACCCCATCCTTGGTAGCTCAGCCTGTTAGCACGAGCAATTTGTTATCTCAATGGGACTGAGCCTTTTCTCCTAAAAAGGCAGTGTCTTATTAATGAGGCACTAGTTTGATTGCCATGATATGAGAGAAGAGGAACTTTAAGCTATTGAAATGAAGCCTTGGAACAGGGATAGCTACATTGCTTACAAGTGTTGGCCAGAGTTGGACTGCAAACTTAGCTTCCCCGTGATCATTATTGTATATAACCTGGACATTTCCGAGGGGCTACCTTGTAAAACAAATGAGTTCATGTCACGTTTTCAGGGCCAGCTACATCAAATCATGAATTGGTGACTTGAATATTTATGCCAATTAGTAGGTTGTTTTACCTATGATGTGTCAGTGGGAGCTAATGTTTAGCTAGCTAGCTAACGTTGACTAGCCGTCTCTCTTTAACCAGGATCTAAGTTAATATTTACACTTCTTAGCCTTTTTTGTGTATATTTACATCTAGTCCAGTCACAGAGAAAAGACAGTCGATGTGTCGTGAATACCATGTTAAGTTATTGCTCCTCTGGTGCTGCCTTACTCCACTTGTTACGTGTCCATTGCCAGTCATGAATAAGTAGTTGAGTAGCCGAGAAGCTAACCCCATCCAATTGACATAGTGAACAAATGGGTGTCGGTGCAAGTATTAACAGTGTTATTAATGTCCATGTTATGTTTAATGTTGGAATGATGAACCATGAAGAGTACATATAGAGTACAAATGACCCTGCGTTATTTCGTCTCCCACAGAATTTCCGATTTGTCACTGAATTCCTTTGAATTGAGGTGGCCAAATAGACCCACAGTTGTTATCTATACAACCTCTGTAAAGCGTTTTTGTATCAGTAATGAATCAGTTCACTTGATTGTAAATATTTGGATGATGATGGTGGAGGTGAGGTGAAGGTAAAATAAAATGTAGTCCTTCAGAGGAGCTTGCGTTCATATAAAGTAACGTTTTGTCACTCATGTGTTATAATTGCTAAAACAGACATGGTTTGTTATCAAATCTTGAACCTGTTACCTCCTTATTTTTCATTAGACTGTCAATTTAGCTTTTCGATGCAATGTTGCTCACATGTTTGACGATTCCTTTTATTGCATTCAACCTTTACCTGCAATAGTCATAAGAAATCAGCAATGACCCATGACCGTGGTGATGTCTAGGCAAATTGAACACAAGTTTTCTTCTGCCAAATCGTCAAGCTGGTCACCGCTTGGCTTAAGTGACTGCAGCTATGTGGTTTTAGAGTAGAGTTTGTAGAAACCAAATAGTTGCTACCCCATTCCCATATGGCACAAGCAGCTTGTTGTAAGAAGTAGCTATTTCAAATGATGCCAATTGCTAGTCCACGCTGACAGAATTTAGACGTTTTATTCAAAGACTTCAAGTATTCAATAACTTCTGACAGGTTTTCCTGAGGCAAGACGATATGGGCAAGAGGATGGACGGCCACAGCTCATCTTCGGTTCCAGAGATGCAGCTAAATTTGTCTGTATATCTTGGAGCTGCCCTGCTTTAGAGGTTCTGCTGGGATTCCTCCAGCAAGCTAGAGGGGGCAGCCTTCCTTTCCCTGCTTGTTATTTTTAGTGTCCCACTGGCCTGGGGGACCTTAACTCGGCAGAGATGAGAGGGACACGGTAGTGCTGCTTGAGTAAAGGTTGCACCTAGCAGTGAATACACGTGTGCACATCAGGTGGGCGTCTCTGCACAGTGTTCAAAGGCTTTGTCTTTTTCAAGCTTCATACGAGTCCTCTTGGCAGGCTTATACACTGAACATTATCATCTTTAATAGTAGGGCCATAGCTTGGTTTTGAGGGATCAATTGTTGATGTGAACAGACTGGAGACCTGCTTAATGGTATTTGCGAAGCACATGGAATCAATGAGCTAATTTCCAGTATTTCCAATTTCCAGAATTACGTCTTAATTATTTGGCAGGGTCTACTATTCAATTGCCGTAATCACTCGTATTCAGCATCCATGTAAGTCTCCATCCAAGGAATGGTAGCTTTTGGTTTCACTTGGTTAGTTTAGTCTAAGGCACCACACCAAGGTACCACACCACAGCTGACCATTGGCTTGGTTTGTGTATGTATACCTTTTTGTTGTGCACCTATGTTGCTGCAAGCAGAACTCCTTTCCACTCCTTAAACTGTACATTTTAGCCTTCACTGGGTGGGTCGTTTCTGAGCTGGTCATGCATTGCGTCTTATCTCGGAGTATAGGGTGTGGAGAATGGCCCTTGTTCACTCAGAATTTGAGCATACAGGTCCATACCTTCTCGTGCGCAAGCGAACAACTAAATGTTGAGCAAAATGAGGGTAAAATACGGATGGACTACGACATGCCTATTCATTTTCGGGCTAGTCATTATTCGGTGATACTCCCACGCACATGGGAGAAAATTACAAAAGGTTGGTTAGGTGAACACTTTTATTTATGAAATGTTTTCCAAAGGCTTTTGTTTCTCAACAGTAGATGAGTGTACATGGAGCATGCTGATTCTGTGTGTATGAACAACAACGTATTTTGGCCATTTTGGCTGACTACCTCGTCAGCTTATTGAGTTAGTTGGCGACTCTTAATGATCAGAAATCAAGTTTACCATGTCCAATATGTTTGTATAATAAGATGTGGTCTAATGTGAATCATTTTTAAAATTGAATTTTATATCAACGGAGCATAATCTCATATATTAAGTAAAAATCCTACCCTGGTTCTATCCAGCAAAAGCTGATGACATGGTTTCCTGGCTGAACGAGCTAGTGTGCCTACTATATAAAACACCTGAAACCATTGCAATGCATATCTGTTTGGGTCTATACTCATTCCCTAATGGCTTTGCATTAGTCCCAATATAAACACTGAATACACAAATGAAATTTGTAGTCACTTGTTTTCATGCAGGGAAAATAAAAATGTCAAGAGGACCATGTTGTTCAAACTGTATTAAACATAACTAAAAGGGTATAATATATATAATGTTTTACAATCTTACCAAATGTTCCTGAATATTTAGTGTGTCCCTGCCTCAGTGTTTGGCATGTCCTTCATCACGGGGCATTTATCCTTGGCTAGCTTGCAGCTTATTTTGTAGCTCCTGGGCTAATTGTTGTGATTGAGTTTCGGGTGGCTTATGATTCAATGTTTTGGACAGGCCATGGTCCTTCAAAGCAGGCCCATCAAAGCTGGGCTGTGTTGTCAGTCACTAGTTCAGGTCAGGGCCTAATGTGAAGCAGACCCTGTCACAAGATGGAGAAGGCTTAAAGTCTTACAATATTTGTGCTGGTCAAGGCAGCCCTTAATTTCCAAAGCATTAGACATCTTTATGACTTGGGGAACAGAATTAGAAATAAAACCTGGATTTGGGCTTGCTGCTTGTATAACTTGGCTGGAGGATGAATCTCAAGACTGGTTAGGGTGTCAAGTTTTCATGTCATTCGATTCTGCCACATTGTTCTGCAGGTAATTTTTTTTCTCCAAATTATACAAATTTGAAAGTTAATTAAAGGGAAGACGGAACATTCAATTTGTTTGTTATGCCGTTTAACCGCAAAAAGAAAAGCCCCCCGTCTTTGTTCCGTAATGGGACCCATTCTGAAGCGTGTTGTAAGGAGGTGATTAAGGAGCCAGGTATATCATGTATCTTCGTTTGTGTTGTGTGAGTTTTCAGCACACGATATAACAAATATTCCTGGAAGGAATGTTATGCACATCCACATGGACATTACTGTCGCAATATCTCAAAATTTATGTTGTCAAGGAAGAAATGTATATCTATGGTAGGAAATGTAACCCTGGTCATAAGTTATTTCCATCAATAAATCCACTGTGTAGACATTTAAGTTAGCTGTTGTTGAGAAGTAAGGGTCACTGTTAACCTATGCTATTGGTATCCAGTGGTTAGTTTAGGCTCTTGGTATTCATCATATTTTTTGTGTTTGTGAATTGGGTTCCATTTTCTGTAGTACTTGCTCGTCAGGTGCATACGGGTCTGTATTATACATCTAATATTTCTTCTATGATCTTCCGGCAGGTCCCTTCACAGATGTCGTCACCACAAACCTCAAATTGAAAAACCCGTCAGACAGAAGAGTATGTTTCAAAGTGAAGACGACTGCTCCGCGCCGGTACTGTGTACGGCCAAACAGCGGCGTTATCGAACCCGGAGCCACCGTCACCATCTCTGGTGAGTAGTGAAATCTCATCCCTATACCCACGCAGCTTAGACACCTGTTGGCTGTGGATGAATGGTGCAAAAGAAAAAATATTCAGGTGGTTTCCCCTGTTTTACTTCTTCGGGCCTAGAATGTTGTAACTTTGAATGGCTTTGAATGTCCTGGCATTGCCTTTTAAATCAATTATTTGATAACATAATGACCAAGCCATATGAAGGGTATACCGCTTTCAATTATTGCATATTTGTATGCTGGAAATTAGTTTTGGGTGATGACTGCCGGGCAGGTGCTGTAAGAGCGTGCAAAACAATTTTTATCAGTGACTTAAGTGTCTATTATGCAGAAATGCAACCATGCTGATAATCAATCACTAGTCCACCTTAAAACTAAAGGTGAATTGATTAAGTTAATTGGTCTTCAATAAATTTAGAACATTGATAAATAAGGATCGCTGTCCTTTTAACAGTTAAATATATAGAGCTCATATGAGTTTGGCAAAGATTGAATTGTGTCAAGTTCTTACCAACCATCCAGTGAGACAAATCGAATGTAATGAAGGAATCTAGAAATGGGCACAAGCCTTTCTTTACAGAAACAAACAATGATAATATGGTATGACTCCAGTTATCAGCCATCCTGCTCTTTGTTGTGCAACCGGTCCGTGAGAACCAGACCGTAGTGCCAAAACGGTTGGGAAGCCCTTGGTTGTCTGGATGCCCAGCATGTAGACTCCCCTGCAGGTTAAGCATTTGAATTTGATTTTAAAGCAAACAAAATATGTCAATACTCCAAAGAACATGCTTAAGTACTTGCAGTATAATAAAAAGGCTAACAAACGATGGATCTTTAATAAGAAATAAACCAAGGCGTGTTTAATAGGGTACTTGTTTCTGCCATGTCTCGCATGAGGAACGCTGTGGAAGTTTCAAACATTACAATGTGTCTTCATCAACATTACTACCAAAACAATAACTAACATTCATAGGCTCCTAAAATGGTGGCGGTCATTGAGATTGGATGTCACAATCTACACGCCCTGTAGCATAGTTCTCATGTTAAATTTTTGTAATAATTTCTGGGTGATGGGTCATCAATGCTGAAACAACACAGCATGTTTGTAGCAAGGTAGAATAATAAGCACCGCGAATGGCAGATGGTAGTTTTAATTGTTTGTTTAATGTGATTTCTTTGTCTCCATTGATTAGTTGTGTGATGTTGATTAGGTTCCTGTATTAAATTTGCTGTTTAAATAGATATGTCTTTGTATTTGATTCACAGTTATGCTACAGCCCTTTGATTACGACCCCAATGAGAAGAGTAAACATAAATTCATGGTGCAAACCATCTTTGCTCCAGCGAATGTGACTGACATGGATGCTTTGGTAAGTTCCTTTTCTTTTCTATTGCTTTAAATAATTTTCCACCAAACAACAATTATCCATTTTTAGTTTACACCTTTAAATGAGTTTCCAAATAAGGTTACCCTTTTCAAACGAGTTTCCAAAAGTAAATGAAGTATTCATGTTTTGCAAAAATGTTGCCAAACTACATTCTCCACTTGTATCGTGGGGTGTGCTGTATGCAAATCTACTATCTACTTAAATCTACAAATCTTAACTGCTTTGGCCTTGAAACATTCACTGGCTGCTGTTTTATTTGATCACTTCCTGTAGTGGTACATACGTACATACTGATGTAGATATAGACAACAGATATATATAAGGGTTACTTAGCTAGTACATAACCCAAAGGGACGGATTAGCTAACATTTTACTTATTACTATGTGTGTTCCGCTATTGTCCACCAGATGCCAGCAAATACTCAAGCCTACATTGAGGTGCATATGCTCTGGACTGTAGCTCTCTGTCTATATCTTGCATCACTTGTATTGAAAGCTTAATATAAAATCAATAACAGGATGTGCTTCATGAGGATGACAGTTTTTTTTTGACAGTTGTGTGAATCTTCTGAAGTCTTGATTTTGGATTATTTATCCGTGTCCTATTTTCCAAGTGTTTGCTGATCTCAGTGGGTGCTATCTTAGAGATGTATGTGCTCACAAAAATGGTCTTGTTTCTGTCAAAAAAGACACTGGTTTTGAGTTTGTAACCAGGATGTTATGGTCTCTTGTAGAGGGTAGAGTTGGCTTTACCTCTAATATACGGCAGCTTAGACCTTTTTTTTTGTGTGCACCTGTCATGCGTTTGAAAATATGCTGGTTGAAAATGTGCAGAGATGCAGTGGCTTTCTTAATTGTGAGAAAACCACAGAGAAATTCAAGGTGGTGTAGAATGTAAATTGAAGGCAGGCCGCACACAAGTGTGCGTTTCTGTGCATGCATGTGCTTCGATAGAATCCAGCTGCTAGCAGTTTGGCTTGATGAATAACATGGCTGTTTCCCTCCTCCACCAGTGGAAAGATGCGAAGCCCGATGATCTCATGGATTCCAAGCTGCGATGCGTCTTTGAGCTTCCTTCTGAAAACGATAAAGTGGTAAGCAAGTCTCTTCATATGGAGGGAGTAGTCTGCAGATTGAAGTGGATGACGTCCATGTATATACAGACTTAATTCAAGGTCACATCTACAAACCCACCCTCACTTAGAGGTCTAAACTCTGTTAAGATGGTGATTTATTTTACTGTGAAGTATGGACCTCAAACATGTATCACAAATTATTTGTTATTGGAGAAGCTAGCTACATGTTTTTCATTGGCAAAGAAAAAAATAAATGACATTTGGCATTTTATCCAATGCCATTTTAGGGCAACAGAAAATAACACCTTAAAGTTTCTAAGACACAGGGATACTAGCTTGTCTAATGCGGTCACAACAGACGGATAGAGCTCATGTATTATCCTCGACAAAAAGTTCCGCAGAGATTCCCAATCTGGATTGCCGTCATGACCCCCACTAGCTTCAACTGTCTGACAAGGTCTCCTTGATTTTAGGGAGTTCTAACATGTTTACCCTCACTTATAATATATTCGTATAGTATTTGCTACCTCTGAAGTAGCCTCTGTATAGGGTGAGACAAGCAGACGTTAACCATGTTGTTGGCAGCTGAGTACATACACCTTCTCCAGAGGAGCAGCAGCAGAACTAGCTACCACAGTCAGACAGTCCCGGGTCTCCAGCATGCAGTACGAACTGCACCCGCTGCCCATGCCCACCCCTGCCCTCAGGGACTTCCCGACTCCCATCAGCAGCCGTTATGGCCTGCCCAGTGGTGACTACTGGCAGGGCTCCAGGACTGCCCCTGTCCCTGGAGCTAGTTCAGGATGAAGCAGCAGAAGGTTGGTTTAGTTGTAGTGGTCAGGTAGGCTTTGAGACGCAGGTCAGGGGTAGGTGGACACGCAAACGTGAGAGTCGGGTAGTCACTAATACAGTTGGTTCTTAATCCTATGACTGTTGAAGAATGAATCTGTCTCGGTTTGGAGAAGCAGAGTTTGGGACTGCTTTAGTGTTGTGCCAGTTTGTTGTGCCCACCCCTTCTTCTTTTTTGTATTCCATGCCCTCATGTTGTTTTGTCGTGCAAACAAAGCCACATCAGACGGAGGTCTTGGAGGAAGATTTCCTCCCAGCGCTCTCTTGATGTGGCAATGCCATACTCCATGGCCCTGGACCAAGCTGCCTATTACTATATTTTTCCCCCCTCTCTGCCACTCTGTCTGGATCCGTCTTTCCCCACTTGGGACCCTGGCACCGCTGCATCTCACTTCATCTCTGCCTCTGCCATACCCCCTCCCCCCCGGAGCAGAACGACGTGGAGCCCACCAAAGCGCCCCTGGTGCTGAACTCGGCCAAGTCTGACGGGCCCTTGTCCTCCATGGCGGCGGCCAAGCCCAGCGGAGGTGCTCCCGACGACCCGGAGATGAAGAGAGTGATGAACGAGTGCAAGCGGCTGCAGTTGGAGATGAGCAAAATGGCGGAGGAGAACATGAAGCTCAAGGTTGGGAGGCCCCGGCTGAACGGCACCACGTGGATGCCTCCAGACCACTGGTTGCTAATGTGTTTCCGATGGGGTTTTATATAAAAGTATATTGTTGGAGTTTGTGTTAATCCTAAAGCTCTGATGCCAAACTAATATAAATGGTGGCCTCTTATAATTTATTATTCTGGTGTGTGTGTAATATATCTTTGTTCTCCTCTTGTCTGTAAATGTCCCATTGAGTTGTCTTCTCTGTTTATAGGATGACGGCGTCAGAATGAGGAAAGCAGCCCGCTCAGACCACATGACCTCAAACTCTAGCGCCCTCCTGGGCCGAGAAAGCAGCAGCAGCACCACCTCCCTGCCCTCCCTCCTCGTCGTCATAGCGGCCATCTTCATCGGATTCTTCCTAGGGAAGTTCATCTTGTAGACTGGAAGACGCATGCCAGCCGTATCCCCCTGCCCCCCCGCCTCCCCCCCGGCCCTCCCCTCCTCCACCGCCCCCGGCTCCGTAATCATTAAAAGGCCGGGGAGGGACCGAGAAAAGTCTTTTCTGTTGACTTTGCCATATCATTGGTTGTGCGGTCGCCAAGTGCACACGTCTGTACAGCATCGTTCCAGGGGCGTTGCCTTTTTTTACAATTTCTCACACACGGTTAGTACACACACAGAATCCGGAAAAAAGTGAAACTGAGGTTTTGTTTCCTGTTTTATTTAATGGCTGGATGTACAGGAAATCTAAGAGGGTGTTTAAAGTTGTACACTATCAATATGGAGGACGGTGGAGATGCACCTAGAGTGACCTTGGGCCAGATGCAGTTGAATAAAAAAGAAAAAGATTGGTTCTCTCGCTCACTTTATCTCTCTGTCTCTCCGTTTTAATAGGAATTGAATGGAATGGTAGCTGTCTTGTAAATGTTATTTTAAATTGTTTTACGAAAAACAGAACTTCCATCAAAATAAAAGACCTTGCCACTCGTTGCTGGATTGCCTCTGAAGTCAAATTCAGTTTGTTCATTTTGTAATTTCTACTTCTTTCGGAATGTTTGAATCCAGCTGGGGATATAGGTGCCTCCTTCCTTGTACATTTCTCTTCTTTCCTATCCCTAACAACACGAATGCAAACTTTATATATTATTTCTTTTTTTTCTTAATATAAATCATATATTCCTTATGAGGCAAATGTTGACTGAGATATAAGGTCTCCATTCTTACAACTCTGTCCTATGGTATTACGCATTGAAGAAATAAAAATGAAAAAAAAAGTGGTTTTGATAGCAGTCTTTTCCTGTCTCCTTTGAAACCTGCACCATCACATGTTAACTGTTCAAATGAAAAACTTACATTAGGATTGGAAAGCTAGGATTAAGCATTAAAATTGCATGAATTCAAATTATCATTAGCCTTTTAAAGATTTAGTGTGCAGGTTTTAGTGGCATCTTGCGGGGAGGTTGCAGATAGCACCCAGCTCAGTTTCCTCACTTTCCGACGACGTATGAGAATCTACGATAAGCAAGGTACCAGGTGAATTTTAAACATGACATCATCGTCCTACTATACCACTAACTTAAAGTTACCAGGTGTCAAGGTATGAGTTTTATTGGTCGACTTGTCAATCACTTTTAGATACTTTGTTACTCGGGGCTTACAATTAAAATAGCGATTTTGAATTGTTAATTAATCGCTTCCTCTACCGAGCAGTTTGTCTGTTCTGGGCTACTGTAGAAACATGGCGGTGAAACATGGCTGGTTCTATCGAAGAGGACAAGAGGACCCACTTACCGATGTAGATCTGTGTAGGTCCATGATGTAGATATAAAGGGCTGTCAAGGTAACAAAAACACGTTTCTTATTTTCATGGTATTATACACTGATTAAAAAAAACCTACTTATGAATAGTATATGTATATTCATTCAGATTTATTGTGTTAGAATTTCCCCAAAAATACATTCAATGGTACAAAAAGGTGTACAGACGTCAAACTGTATACAACCTTTTATTTATACACAAAGCCTCTCGGGCTCTACTTTGTCCACTGAGCAGCACTCAGCCCCGTATGATCAAGGAAGATATACTGTATTTGTTGGGAGGAAAAATCTCAGCGACGGCGTTAATCCACAAATATCCAATATACAATATTGTATCTTTTATCTTTGGTATCCAGTTTTAGTTTCAAATACCAAATGCGGATTTAAAGTAATTATGACATAAAAAGCAATACTTCAATTCAAAACTCAGGTGTCCATATGACATTTATGTTGCATTGTACAGAAGAAAACAGAGCTTTTACTGTAAAAAGTCATAAATTGTGTCAGATGACAGAGTTTAATCGGATCAGATAACAGCAAAGACCTGTTTTAAACAGGTATTACTGCATCCAGACAAGATGCATTACTCCACAATATGATTATTTTGTATTTGTAGGTGGCAATATCAACAGTGCTAGTGACGAATAACATTTTATGAGTATACAGTTTAGCCATATGAAAGAATAGTTGTCATTCTTGCGTTCTGTTTCCCTTTTATCTTACATTGTGTTGTCCTGTAATAAGAAACCGAGCCCATTTTGTCCTAATCCACTGAAAAAATATATTGTTTGGCAAATAAAACAACGGTATCAAACATTTTGGTCAGTCTGTGTGGATATAGACTTATCTAATCTGTGAGAACACAGATGTGAGAACGCAGATGTGAGAACATAAGTCCTCTACTAAAGTGCTTTACTGTGGTGCAGCAGCTCCAAGTCTTTGGTCGTCGGGAAGCAATTCAGAGAATCCACACTTTGGAGGGGGTACAAATAGTGTTCACATGCTTGTGTCCTTTGGTGACACCCCCTTCTCCCTTGACATCGCCCCAAACATCAACAGTTCAACTCTGTAGCTTTGACAGCCATCCTATGGCAGTTTAACGAAAAAAAAGTCCCTTGGCTGCTCTTGTCCCACAATCTTTATTTACAGTAGTAGGCTCCCTCCTTAGCTCCGCCCCCACAGTACAAGAAGCGCCTGCGTCACTGCGGCGACCAGCACCCCGACACGCCCGCCACCACCGCCGTCGTCACTGTACCGGCTCCCGCCGCCGCCGTTGCCCAGACTGCTGTGGCGCCTGTCCGGGTCGTCTCCCTCCCACGAGTGGTGGTGGTGCCGCTGGCTGCTGGCGGAGCACTGCACCAGCGGCATCTGGTAGGAGGTGGCCCTCTTGTCGGGCCGGTCGGGGCTGGAGCCGTCGCTGGGCCGCTGGCCGTTGTAGAGCAGGTAGCGGCCGTGGGGGTCCTGCTCCAGGCGGAAGAGCTCGTACTCGGTGTGGGGCAACCGGATGGCCAGGGCCACGCAGCCGTCGGTCAGCGTCACGTCCTGCTCCACGCCCACCTGCCAGGAGCCCTCGGCGCCGCACGTGTTCCCGTTGAAGACGTTGAGGAGGGAGGTGGTGGCCAGGTCCATGGGCTTCACGCTCATGTGGTTCACTGGGAGGGCAGAGAGCGGGCGAAGGGTTAGCGCTCTGCACTGACGTCTCTGGTGTTAAGCATTGGTAGTTCAGATAAATGTTTGATGCTCAAGGGTTAAGCTTTATACACTTGAACATGACCTTCCAAAGACAAGGAAGGTTACTGTTTCGATCCCAACTGAAGTGAACCTCAGCAGGAGATCACTCAGCCAAAGGTTTACCTTTGAAGACGAACTCGGTGCCGCCCATGACGCGGGTGGAGTGCAGGCCGCGGCTGTAGCGACCCCGGGCGTAGATGGCGAAGGAGGGGTGTTTGCAGATGGGGTCGGAGTAGTGGTAGTAGTGTCCCTCCCAGGTGTGGTTGTTGCCGTGGAAGACAAAGTGGCGGGTGAGGAAGAGCACCTCGGGGCGCACCTCGCAGCGCTGGCTCACCCACTGGCCGTACAGGCCCACCGTCAGGTCCGACCGCGGCGGGAGGATGGGGGGGTGGGACTCGTCCGAGCGGGAGATCACGTGGCAGGCGACGCAGCCTTGGTCGTGGTTCTGGAAAAAATATGAATACAAATTTTAAAAAGGGAAGAATGATGTTTGAATCCATGAAAACTTTTATATAACCTTATCGTGTGAACAATCACAAACTCGTTCAGTTATACCAGCTGATTTTCATCACACACCCCTTTTGAGGTCTCTTAAACACAATCAGCATTTGATTTCAAATATCAAATTATATGATAGTAGTTTTGCTGAGTTTAATCTCAAAGATTTTTGTTTCATTCTCTTTGGCAAAATCTTTGACGATAAGCGGTAATTGTTCCTATAGATCCCAACGGCACCGACATCCAGTTTGTAACAATGCAAGCGCTTTCATCCGTGGGCCATAGGCTCAATAACCATTGTGTTACCTTATTCTGCATTAGATAGTGTCAGAAATGTATTCACATTAATATGCATGCTCTTTAGGACAGACAAGACAATCGTCATTGGCAGTCCTCAGCCCCCCAATATTGCTTGCAACTTAAATATTTTAAATATGTCTCTTATGTATCCTAGACATGAGGAGTCAAGGGATTCATGCTAGCCCTAAAAAGTGTAACATATCCCTCAGCATCACTACTGTAGTGCATCCAGCTGGAACCGATGATGTCCACCAGGGCCACGTTGTATTGTAATCCCCCAGCAGGAGCCTGTATTGTATCACAGAGTTAATACCTCTGTTGCTCAGAGATCCAATGGAAAGAAGGTGTGTGTGTGTGTGTGTGTGTGTGTGTGTGTGTGTGTGTGTGTGTGTGTGTGTGTGTGTGTGTGTGCGTGTGCGTG
>JAOPUD010000154.1:8437435-8450126 GCA_027122715.1 Trisopterus minutus | reverse complement strand
CACACACACACACACACACACACACACACACACACACACACACACACACACACACACACACACACACACGTAATGAGATACCGTTGGCCACACAGACATCTGTTGAGGGAGAGAGAGACAGTAGGCGCGAGAGATACAATACCCAAGTCAAAGAATAGCACTTAACTTCATGATCGGATTATGATGGTCCAACTGTTGGAACCAAACGAAACCCACAGTTCAGAAAGTTTGGACATCATAAGAGGGAAGAAGACTCATGAGATGCTCCTGAGCAAACATCGTGGTCATGGTTACTTGAAAGGCCAGCCATCTAAAGCCTAAAGCACATGGCTCTGGTGGGCAGACCCTAAATAACAGTTCCCAAATCCACTTTGGGAAGCAAATACTATACAAAAGAAGCAAAGAAAATACAGCCCTGCTATTCACGGCCTGTGTGCGCTTAAGATTGTCTGTCTTTTCTTGTTTTTCCCAATTGGACTGATATGATGGTGCACATTTCAGTTCAGGGGAAGGCAACTGTGGCTTTCGAAACACAGTAGCTTCAGGAGGTTTGGGCTGGCATCTCCCTAGACAAACGAAACAAAACTGCCTGGTCACTTAAGTGATGATCACATAGCTTGCCTCCTTTCTCAGGCAGCCATGCAAAAAAACATCACAGTTAATCGTGCTGGGAGACACATCATGGTGGCCAAGAGGCTGCTGATGCCAGACTGTGCCGAGGCAGACGCCTACACGTAAGAGGCTACGGATTGAATTAGCCATTTTATGGGCCTATAGGGATAATAGACAATCACTACATCTTAAGACTAATCTTAGGTTGAGATACAGTTCCACTTACAGGAGGATATTGAAAAGCAACAAAAAAAAGGGTTACATTTCAAACTGTGACCCAAATGCACTGCTTAGGGGGAGAGAACATTGAAAGCTGAGTTGAACAATATATCTAGTTTTGCGGACGTGTGCATGCATTTCAATACTGGTGGAAAGGGCTGCTGGCAACGCATCCCAACTAAATGTGCCGACATTGGTCATAGCATTCCGTAGCTAAGGATGTGAGGATGCTAAAGGAGGATGCAGATCACGGCAGCGAGAACATACACAGTATCGCTGTCCCCTAGCCACGCCCACCGCACTGCAGTTCAAAAACACCGAAATACGTCGTATGAAAATCATATGGCAAGAATTACGAAAGCTCGTTAATTAGGGGACAGATGTTGCGTGTAGGCGCGATATGACGCTCCATGTTATTCATTGATATGACCCGGTACGAATTACATGGGACACCATTTCGGTCCTTCTTTTAGAAAAAAAGGAATAGTAAACATCCAGATAAAAGACTGTTTTGCTTGCACGATGCATTAACCAAGTTTGACTGGTAAAATCTGGAATGCAGGCTGCATATTCAGCAGAAATACAGCGTTACGTTCCGCACCAGAGGTTACGTTGCAGACTTGCAGCAGCGAAGGTGACCAATATGTCAGTACATTTAAATCACGTCCGAGTTTTCCGCATGGCTGAATAAATCATACATGCCCAAGTATCCGTCGTTGGATGTCAGGCGAGCCAACGATGACATGCAATAAATAGACCTTTCGGTTTTAAAACTCACCGGGCAACCACCCAGCAGTTTTTCAGCGTTCAGTTACTACAATAATGTGTAAAAGGCTGATGAAAGAGCGGTTTTATTACCAGTTCTATTGGCCTCGTTCCTTTAGATCAAAACGAAGAGTTGCAAATCGAGGTGAGCTCCTCTTCCTGACGACCGTGCTACTGGACTGGGCTGCAGCCCCTCTCTCTCCGCAGCCAGCCTATCAAACTCCACGACACACGGGAGAGCAGGATTGTGGGATCGTGTGGGACAGCCACGGCATTATTTCAGCAGTCGTCCACCAGCGCACTTGAAAGCATGTTTATTTTTGCTCGACACGGCCATTGTGGAGCACAAAACGCCTCCATTCAAAAAAGGAAAGTGGTCTCCAAAACATTGTTGAACCACACTGCTATTGACAACACTAACTCTATTATTAATGAAACACAAACAGGGCTCCTTTCATTGACTATTTACCCGTTTCCTCTATGGTCTAGTAGTCGGGGCAGGGACTCCATATACTTCTATACTACCGTAGTATGATTTCCCTGCAACAGTAGGCAAACCACCATTTGTCCCCGACATTCACAGGCAACAACAAGTGCATGTTTTAAATTAGAGGGCAGTTCACTCCAGGGATTTGTGGGTTTTGCCTCCAGTCTCCTGAGGGGAATTTGACCCTACTGTTCTCGGCAGAGCTCTGTCACCCATTTTTACTTTATCCCATCTTGTATTTGCTATATAATTGCTTCCATGCTAGTTAAATCAGCACATACCTAGTTAAATCAGCACATACCTAGTTAAATCAGCACATACCATCGCCTTGGCAAACTTATGTGCACTTCAATATATATAGAAGTTTATAAACAAATATAATATAAATATAGAAGACACAAATACATTTACACAGATTATAAATATAGATTTATTACATATCTACTCTGTTAAACAGGTGTGAACAAATGCCCTGAAATAGTGATGCTACACATGCTAAGACACATCACAGCGCCCATTTTTGTCTTCACATTTTAACATAGAATACCTCAACGTTAACAGTTAATGTTGAGGAATTTCAAGAGCTGTACACATGTTTAGCCCAAGCCGCAGTGAGACTGGATCTATGAAACTCCCCATGAGTCAATGTCGATTAGAAAGCTAGAATAGCGGTCGATCACTCATTGTTCCACTTCTGTACTACTGCCCTTTGATGAGTCAAATCAAGTGAGGGCATGTGGGTATGAGGCTTATATAAAGTGGTAATTAAATCAACCACTTTATATTAAACAGAACAAAAAAATATTGAATTCAGAATTATTAATTCAACCAATGATTCACTGGAGTTCAAATGCCAATTAAGATTCAAACGTGTTTTGGGGGTCACTTCAAAGGGGTCACTTTCTCCGACTACACTGTAGGCTTGACCTGTTCCACCTTATGCCCTTTTTACACCATAAATGTGGGGTAGATGAATATAAATTAGAGGCAGACTGCTCCACTGTAATTCACTCAATCACCATTGTTAACAGAGACAGTACCACTTCACTGCTCATCAAGAGCTGAGACAAAGGAAAAGATACCAGGATGTTTGTCTTCTGTGCAACCAAACCAAAGGTAGCAATAGGTGCCTACTGAAAGCCCTACATTAGCATCAAAGTGGTTACAGGAATAACAATTCTTTGAGTCCTAAATCCATCAAATAATATGATTAATAACGCAATGAAAGAACAGCCAAAACAGGTCTTGTTTCTAACAGTAAGCATGGAAGCGCTGCGACTTTAGAACCACAGTTGTGAGACAGCTTTGAGCATATAGCATGAAGCCACAGAGAATGTCCTGACTCTTCACAGCAACACCAGTGGTCAGCACTATGACTAACCACCAACCAGACAGACAACATGTGATCTACTGTAGACTGCTTGGCTCGCTTTGTCCCCTTCTGCTGCGCTCGCTGCTCTGTTCCGGATCAGGGGTCAGGCCAAGCTCAGTCTAAGACTCAGCAGAGAACTTCACCCCCAGACCACTCTAACAACAATCATTCTGATCTCAGCAACGTTAACGCGGAAAACATCTTGGACTAGCGCGGCTTTAACGTGTGTTGAATGTTAAAGGCGTAGGCCACCCACCCCCCCCCCCCCAGGCTAAATGGGGATACTGAAGGAAAGTTGACATGACACACAGAACCTGAAAACGTTTCTTGATGTACAATGGAGCCGTAGAATTTAAAAGGGTGAAAGAAAAAAAAAAAGCCTCTGGTAATCAATAACCTCATTACAGCTACTCAGGTACCAGTTTCAGTTAAGAGCCGAGGTAATCCCACACTTAATGTATAATCGAGCTGTCCCATGGAAGCGTGTCCCTTACGATACTGGGCAAATCATGGATGTTATCCAATTAAACAAGAAACAAGAACAAAAAACAAGTAGCTGGTCTTGTGTGGCATTCCTCTGGGCCCAGATGAGAGTCAACCACTGGACCAGGTGACACCAGCCTGACCCACAATGACCTATGCATGCAGGACTTCTGCCCTCAGAAACCAAGTCAAACAGTGGAAGAAAAATATTATAGAAATTGTCAAAGAAAGATAGGGTTTTTGCAAAAACATATATAATAGCCGTTTGAAATCAAGACCCTTTTGTGATGTAAATGACTGCTGCAATTTGATTGAATGTAGAATACTTTCAAAGGAAATATGGACCATTTCACCGTGGCACCCTGCTGGCTGATTGGGCACTGGCAAAGGGTCACTCCCCTAGAACCACAGCTCAGCGAGCAAATGTGCCGATTTGTTCAGAGGCCCGAACCAATGGACAGATGGGGGTCATCAACCCCGTACCTACACAGCACAATTCAACCCAGCACCCCGTCAGACTGGAGTCCAGGGCAAAGGCTCCCGGGGCCTTGTCTTTAGTTAATGCGCCACATCATTCTCTCAAAGCATCCATTCCCTATCAGCTCTCATTAAAAGAGATTAATCAGAGATATTAGTGAGGGAGTTGCCATGAACTCGATAGCTTCTGCTCGGTTTTCGGAATGCGTATCTTATCGAGAGGCATCATAAAAGCCGGGTGGTATTTAACCTTTGGAAAGTGGTGGACTAGAGATTAGGCCCTCAGAGTGATTGCTGAGAAGGCGTTTCTGTTGAGATGAGCAGAGGGAAAAGGGTGCGCAATTTCGACATACGGCCCTTTGACTTGCGGAACAGAAACTGTAATAGTTGTGGGGCTGTCACTTCCTATCAGACTACGATGGCATAGAAGTGATTAGCAATGCCTTGCATAGTCTTTTGGGTTCAAAAGAAATGCTAGTCCTAGTTCAGGTCATTGCCACTTTTTGTTTTAGAAAAGAATAAATAGGCAAGAAAGCATATTTTACAAGTATGTCCAAAAGGCAAACGTATATTAATATCCAGTGATCAACAGATACACAGAAAGACATTAGGAAAGTAAACAAGTATTAAACGGTATTGCTCCATAGAAATGCAATGTTGATCCAACAGGGTTTACCCAGCCCTCAAAACGAACATCTGCTCTGCCCCATATAGAGAAGAGACCTGACGTGACGCAGGTCTTCAAACCAAACACAAAGGACGGCAGAGACAGGCTTCTTCTATTCACCATAAATACCCCACGACAGTCTCTGCCCCTGTTCCCTTGCCAGTATACTGTCGCTTTAAATGCCAACAGTGATGGTAGCTTAAGCCTTGTAAGGCTCTCAAGTGACTGGGCGCCAGTGGCAGATAGCGGGGCTCCAAACAGGGCCATCAGTCTGTCTGACAAGGCTCAAGTAGGAGTCCTCTACTCTGAACCTAGGGAATGTGGGTAAGGGGGTGGGGGGGGGGTGATACTCTGACAAAAAAAGTGTGCCTCTTCCGAAAAATATGTTAAGTAACTTTTATTACTGAAAAGTAAATAGGCTCCAATTATACTCAAAGTTATTACAGCGATCAAATTCAACCACTCTTCCTCCATACAGGTGAACATGTGAGACAGGTGCTTTATAGTGTGACCATGTGACCCAGGTCTCAATTCCACCACAATCAAACAAAAATAACATTACAAACCCTAACGAATAACAACACCAGAAATAAAAACCATAAAATACCTTATAATATTAGCACAAATACTACAAATAAATAATTCCTGGCTCCTACAGGATCCTTTATTTTAGTAGTTTAATATAACTTATTGCTTAATGTAGGGAGTGATGTTCGAGACGACAGCTTATCAATGCAGACATCGATCCAGGCGGCTAATACACATTGGTAGGTACACACTTCGGACATCATTTACATAATTCAGTTTGTTTGGGATGCCAGTGGTTTTATAAGACTACAAAAAACAGCAGTTAATGACATATCATCTAGTCAGTGGGATTCCCACAAAAGTCACCCAGCATGCCTCAACGCATCAAAGGGGAAACAATTAAAAGTTGCCCTTCACTGTTACCGGACATGTTATGACAAGTGCATAGGACATGGATATTTTGTATCCACATTTACCAAGCAGGGGAATTACACAGACAAACCATTTTTGCCCCCATCACTTAGTGAATTACCTCCCTACTACAGTCACGTTTCAGACTAGTACCAAGATCATGTCACCTACAGTTCTTGGCACGACCTTTGCAGGTCTCTTATCGCTCAGTAGAGATAACGGCCTGCAGATTTCCTGATCATCCAGGTGTACCTTAGACCCTAATGACCGCCACACGTGTCGGCCCCTGGGACACCGACCACGCACACTGTGCCGTATCAGGCCATCCCATGGATTGCCATTGAACGCTATAGATTAGCACCCGGAACTGGCAGTCTTTGGTATTGATGCAGGAACATTAGATGGGTCGTCTCAGAACGGACCCTCTGCGGTGCTGCTGACAACAACACAATATATCTACCCACGCGTTGTTATGTGACAGTGGACATTTTAGGACCTCCACTCATCGTTTCCGATGGCACGATCGAAGGATGATATCAGCATAACGATGATGTGATTTCCTCCAATTTCTTAGGGGTACTTCTGCAAAGATTTGAGGAAGGCACCCATGTCTCTCATCAGTGAAAGAGCCCCTAACAATAGTCTATCCTAGACTGTTTAAGGGTTAATGATTGTTTTAGAGATAAAGTGAAAATTGAGAAAGGAATTCTGATGCATTGCAAGGACTGGAACCTAAAACCTTCTGATTATGGAACACTGTTTACAACCTCAAGGCTACATACAACCGGTATGAAACACATGTTCGCTGCTTGGCAAGCAACCTAGTGTTCCTCTGGGCTACATCTGGTCTCATAGCCCTGTTACAGGAAGTCTAGCCCCCACTCGCAGGATCAATATTTTTAACAGGGGAGCATTACATGTTGACAACGCCCAGTCCTTACAATTAGTTGTATATTTTTGGGCTCTTATTCACCCTCATTGCATAGCAGACTACCATTTATAGCATATAACGGGCCAGAGATTTATTATTTGAAAAGAAAAATCGTAAAAATATGTTGCCAATGAACAATACGGTGATGTTAATCATTACGTCACAATTCGTTGAAATAAACTTTAGAATGAGATTTGCTGACGGTCGACTAGGCAATCTGCAACTGTACTTTGCTCATCCTTATCTTGATTCTCTAACAGAGTCCACTGTATTAGGCCTGAGGAAGTAAAATGAATGAGGTCTTTAGGTGCAACACAAAGACAGACGCAGCACATTTGAACATGCCAAAGATAGTCTTCTTTTCTTTGCCTTGTGCGTGCAAAAGGTACAAAGCGTCCTTAGTTAGTTGATCCCTTGACGTGTTGTCCTCTACAAAAAAATGAATCGAAGAGAGAGGAAGCACGTGCTGCTCCGAGAGAACTTCCCCTTCCCACGAGCGAGCAGCCCCTCTCGCGGCCGGGCAGTCGGACCACGAGCGAGGGTGTGCGTGTTTATACGTGTGTATTTGTATGTGTAGGTCCACGAGGGGAAAAACGAGTTACGCCTGCTCGGCATCGCTGTTGGCAGTAGGCTACAGAAATCGGCAATATGTGGGGGGGGGGGTTGATTCAGAAAGTGTCAACACACAAGACATATATATATACATATAAGCACCGTCAGCGCTGCGAATTTAAATGTACAAACTTGAATGTGAAAGCGTTCAGCGGGTCGTTTATAAGATACTTTTTTAGGATAACGTTTCTATTGGGGGAGATTGGATTTGGGAGAGCGGGTGAAAAACAAACGGGGGGAGTACTCACTCAGTGGATGTCCGACATGTCACCATGAGATCATCGTGGAGTTGGTGGTTCGAGCCCCCGGTGGAAGCAAAACAGAAAATAATCACACGAAATTAAACGAACGATACGATGAATCACCGCGAAGCCGTTCGGTCATAACTTAACTCGAGCACAACACACATCGTTAGGCTGCCTTCAACATCTAACGTTAGGTAAAACACATTTATTGAGGCTGCTTATTCCCCGCATTTACTGTAACACACGATGTGAAGGAGCCGCATGAACGCTGGGGTAAACAAACGAGGCATTTCACCAAACGGTATACTTTACCTAGCTTCCTTCTGGCGGAATTAAGTCTCAAGACAGATCCAAGCAACACAACGCTACAAGTCGCTGTGACGGACGGAATCCCGACACAGGGGTTGCCAGATTAGAAAGGACTTAACACCTGTGAGCGTCCACTTTGGCAGACCGGAGAGGGCATACACTTCAGAGACGGAGCACATTCACCCCGCCCCAATTGGGTTTAAACTGCCCCCATGCGAATACAATAACACGCCCACAAATCGGTCATGCTCGGAATAATCACACTGCCACCTTGTGGCCGTCAACGGGACATTGACTATGTGGCCTAACCACCAGAGGGCCTTATGAGCCTAGGGTTAGGAGAATTTTATACTGATGCTGCATAAATGATGCTACAAGAGGTGTGCCTATCAAAAAAAAACGGTGTATATAAAACTAAAACCATACAATGTATACAAAAAGTATCTAACACATGGACTATAAAACTAGCATGCACATTTACATTTATAGGCAGGTCTGTCATTTAGTACATTTGAAATGCTAGCCATTTATAACTTGACTGCAATGCATGCATCATTTAAAGCATCATATGTTATTATGTCATTCTAAGGTTTATATATTATAAACCTTCCAATAATCAAATACTTATTTAACAAAATACTTCAACTTTTTAATGATCAACATTATTTCTCATTAAAAAGAAAAACAGTTATGGCAATTGGCAAAACCCTCTTATTTTGATACCCCTGCAAGGAAACAATACATTCTTGTCAAGTGCTTGTCACATTTAACGGGGTGCCACATCAATGTCCCTTTATTATATAATAGATGTTGACCTCAATATCTTCAGACCCCAATGAAAAGCCGCACCTGTTGCATTCAAGTGGAAGGAAAACTATTTCCCCAAAGCAGTCCATCACACTCCTGAATCAATCAAACACAAAGTTATTTAAATAAACTTGTTTCTTTTTAATATTTCATAATGCAAGTAAAATCGCTTGGATGAAGCAAGTCATTTTACACTGTGCTACTAAAATATCCCACAATGACACTTAGGATTGACAGAGGTGATACAGACAAACGCTAACCCATGTGCACATTGGCAAGACCTTTTTTACCCCTAGGTCCCAAACCTAAGTCTTTTGTCTACCTGAGATTCATTTCATTTAACCTATGCACAAGGTAATTCACATTACAGTGTATAGAAACAAACCTACGCTATCTTCATACCCAGGGCATAATTCTATGCTACAGTACACCTTTCTTTTTTCTCTTTTTTTTTTTTGAAGTAGCACATTCTCAGCAACTGCCTAAAGCAATTCTACAGCTACAGTTTATTTTGTTGGACTACCATAATTATTATATAAAATAAATGTAGGAATGAAATTAGCTCTACACTAAAGACTTTTGTTTTACAAACAAGTATTTACTCATCATATACCTAATATATCATCATTTTCTCAGTATTGCTCTTGCTACATTGAAAAAATATAAAAAAGTCTTGATATTTGAGCTTGCAGTGTGGTATTTATAAAGAGCCTTGCTCCAGTGTGTCCATGGCTATGTGTCAATAGTCCTTGTTTTTCCCCGATTAACTTCCTCCTGGCCGCTCTCTCATTAGCAGTGGATACGAGACGCAGCGATCAGCATCCGGTATCCAGAAGAGTCAAGACAAGACGTCAGAGGCCGTTCCGGTGGCCTGTGAGCCCATTTCAATCCCTCTAGGACTCAACAGAGGTCCCGGCCGCTGCCAGCTCCTCCTCTACCTGAGCGCCGCCCACGTCCTCCGCGGTCGTCCCTGCCGCTGCCTCCTCCTGGTCAAAGGTCAACAAGGAAGTGTCGGTGTCGGAGGCCTCGAAGGACTCCCCCCCCAGGTCGCTCAGTTTGATGTAGCCCTTGCTGTTGGAGCGCTCCAGACGGGGGCAGCTGAAGCGCCTGCCTCCCCGGTCGCCTTGACGACAGGCCGAGGCGGAGAGGCTGCAGCGCCGCACCGGCCTGGGCTGATCGGGCAGCGAGTTGAGTGACAGTCGCGACCCCATCGCCCTGGCAACCGGCGACGGAGGGGACAGCTGCCTCTGAGTCCACGGCTGCTCGGCCGTCGCCTTCGGCGTTCCCGGCGGATCGGCGTCGTTGGCCGGCGAACGTCCTCCGTGCTCCGGGAGCGGGGGCGAGTCGGCGCCCGTCGGATCCTTCTCTTTGGTGTCCGCCCCTGTGACACCACCGGCTCCGCCTCCCCCGCCCTCACCTGCGTCCTCTGCGCGCCGTTCCCCTCCCGCCTCCCTCGCTGCCGCCCCCTCCACCTCACGATTGTTTAGCTTGATGACGGGCAGCATGTGGGCGTTGACCGAGGAGGCCCCGACGGAGGCCGTCTCCCACTGCGGCGCCGCCGCCGCTACGGTCTGCTCGCCGCCGCCACCGGCGCCGCCGTGGTCCCGGTAGATGCTGTACACTGTGTCCGTGAAGGTCTGCACGTCCCGGGACCAGCTGCGCGTCCGGCTGGCCAACGAGGGCCGGCGGAGCATCTCGTCGCTGCCCAGCTCCGTCTGGACGCCCGTCCCCTCGGAGGGCCAGGAGCTGCGGGAGAGCCCCCCTGCTCCTCCTCCTCCACCTCCTCCTCCTCCTCCTCCCCCTCCACCTCCTCCACTTCCGCTTCCTCCTCCTCCACTGCTGGGGCTGGCGCTGTACAGCCCCGACGGCCCCGCGGCCGTCCCGGGCTCAGCGCTGCGGGACTGGGTGTAGTTGACCAGGCCGTTGAGGGGCGAGTACTCCTTGGAGCGCACGCTGTGCAGGTCGATGACGGTGGAGTAGATGTCCCGCAGGTTGATGATCTTGGTCTTCTTGTCGCGGTTCTCGTGGAGCACGGCGTTGGCGCAGATGAACAGGAAGATGCCGATGCCCATCACCAGCGGGCCGAACACCTTCAGGTTGTCCGAGTACAGGTAGCGGTCCAAGAAGTCGCACAGGAAGCCGCAGGAGTGCGCCGGCTCCGGGGCGCTGGTGTTCCCCTGGCTCTGGTTGAGCGACACTGCCTGGTTGTAGAGCTGTGGCGGGCTGGCGGCGGCGGCGGCAGCGGCGGCGGCGGTGGTGGTGGTGGTGGTGGTCGTGGTCGCCACCTCGGAGGACGTGGGCAGCGTTTTGGAGTAGCCCATGCGGTGGCTGCGGTGCATGCCGGTCCTCCGGCGCTCCTGGTACTCCTGGTGGTTGGGACTGGGCCAGTAGCCCAGGATGGCCATGGAGATGCCCACCATGAGCACCATCACGCCCACCGCCGCCACCATGCCCGCCGGGGAGCACAGGTTGAGCTTCCCCTTCACCACCACCACGTCGTTCTTCTTCTTCCTCTTCTTGGCTTTCTGCTTGCGCTTGTTCTCCGCCCGGTTCTTGGAGCGCAGGGAGTCCTGGCGCCGGTTCATGCGCAGCAGGCCGCCCGTGGCTATCATGGTTCCGATTGGACAGCGGGCGTGTCACTCAACCTGAAAGGGCAAATGGGGCGACAACAACACACATTCAGGGTGAGTCTGTGTCTGTGAAACCACGAGTTTATGTGAGAACAAAACATGAAATCTGTCAAGGACATGATGTACTTCACTAAACCCAGCCAGAAAATAGGGTGGAATCTCTGCACTTGGACAAATCAACAATATCATTCTTTGCTGATATGATTTATTGTATCTGGCGTCAGAATAAGCTATAATCAGGCAAGAAGCAGTTATGAATCAACAGTTAACATCCTAACTGCGCTTCTGTGTTGTAGTAGGGAAACTACCGTCTTTAAATAAATAGACGATAGTTGACAGTCGGAACAAGGAGTGCTGTTTATATATCCAGCCTGTGCCAGCGCGATATCTGCCCATGAAAATATAATGTGTCCAGACAGCTGGCCAGCAGGCATGTTCCCTTCCACCTCTCTCTCTCCCTCTCTTTCACTCTCACTCTCTTTCACTCTCACTTTCTCTCTCTCACACATCTTTTCCTCTGCTGTTCTTCCTCTCTCTCCGTCTCCTCTCACTCACTCTTACACATATTTCCTTCTGCTGTTCCTCCTCTTTCTCTCTCTCTCTCTCTCTCTCTCTCTCTCTCTCTCTACCTGTCTCTCTCTACTAGTCTCACTCTGTCTATCTCTTTCTATCCTATTCACCTGTCCTCCTCTCTCTCTCTCTCTCTCTCTCTCTCTCTCTACCTGCCTCTCTCTACTAGTCTCACTCTGTCTATCTCTTTCTATCCTATTCACCTGTCGTCGTCCTCCTCTCTCTCTCTCTCTCTCTCTCTCTCTTTCTCTCTCTCTCTCTCACTCTCTCTCTCTCCTACCCCTACACTCTTCCTGCCTCTCCTTCTACCGCTAATGTCTCTCATTGTACACAACTTCCCGCTTCCGGCTCCTGCCCTGACTCCATCTTCGCCGCCCTCTGAACAAACCCTGGCTAACCTTTAGCCACCGCGTCTCTGAGCTGGGGCGGGCGACGCAGCCAACGTGATGGGGAGCAAACAGCAGCCCTGGGAGTTGATTGTTTACACTCAGACGTGCTCACTCCCTCTCTCTCTGCAACCTCCTGCTAGACAGGGGCGGGGGGTTGGGGGTTTGGGGGGGGGGGGG
>JAOPUD010000154.1:8398589-8418363 GCA_027122715.1 Trisopterus minutus | reverse complement strand
GACTATGCTGGGTCATAGTTCTGGGTGGTTTGGGGTACCGTAAACACACTGTTGGGTTGACTATGCTGGGTCATAGTTCTGGGTGGTTTGGGGTACCGTAAACACACTGTTGGGTTGACTATGCTGGGTCATAGTCCTGGGTGGTTTGGGGTACAGCAAACACACTGTTTCAAACCTTCCACGACAGACGGGGGCAGGGTTTGGCGGTAGCTTCAGAGCTGCCAACTCTCACTCCCAGGATGAGCTTGTGAGTGAAGCCCTTGACAGCGCTTCTTGAGTCGACAAAGAGCGTGTTGCAGGACTACCATTCCGTTCTTCAAGTTGCATGGGGTAGAGTTGCCAAAATGAACGACGTTAATAAGCTTTTGGAAATGAGGATTGTGATCGAAGAGGGAATTGCACCTTTCGTCACAGCAGCGGGTCTTTTAATATCTTTCTAATCGACATTTCATTGTGTTATAGTTTCCACAAAAATCTCCCCATTAACTCTGGCAGACTTGCTCTACAGAGAACAATAGTTCCAGATTATAAACATATTTCAGTCAAGATATTCCTATACTGTATGGAAGAAAACGGTAATCTTAGCTTTACATTAAATACATTATTTATTTATTTGGAACATTAAATTATAACATAGAGCATTTATGTGACGGCCCATACAGCTAGTGCATTTAATTATAAAGGTTTGGTGATTTTTGTGAATTGATGTACCATATTGCTTTATTTCGTTTTTACATTCCTACAAACTGTTGTCATTACATAAGAGGATAGGTATTACCATATTTATGATGTTCTTCTCCATTGTTTAGGCCACGCCAGACTCTGGGGACTGTAGAATCTCCAGCCTCCAGCACAGAGTCTGTTTCGATGGCCTTGGAACAAACATCTACACTGATGTTTGTTCCAAGGCTTTCTTTGTGTTTGACATCCATTACACCAAGCAGTGCTTCTCTGGGAGTTCCTCCAGCATGAGAGCATGACATGAATGGACACGAGTCCTTAGCTGTGAAGTTTTTTAGGACAGCAGTGGGTTTGGCTTGCACGTGTGGGCCACGTGTGTATTTTTTGGGGGGGACATAGCCTACTGTATGTTGAAGGATTGCTTGTTATTTTTTCGTGGAATGATGTTGTGCTATAATGAACTGTTTGTGATTTCGGGGCTGAAGAAACTGTTTTTTTTTTCAGGAGCCCCACTAATTAGCACAAGGATGTTTATACGTATTCATGAAAAGGAGCTTAGAAAAATTATTTCCTCAGGCGCGTGTGTGGGGTGGTACATTTGTATTGTATTTTTAATGATTTGAAAAACATGCATAGTCGGATTTTGACCTGCAAAAAACTTCCATAGTTGTGATTAACTAAAAATTGAATTTACTGCATGCTTACAGTGGGCCCTTTGGTAGAGTGTGTTTGTATGTTGGGAAATGATTATAAATTATACATTAATAATTGATATATGGTAGGCCTAACTATATTTTATTGTTATCATTATTTAATATAAAGGCAGCAAGGCAATTTTACAGCAAATAACTCGTGTATAGTGTATGAGGAATACACTGAATGCACGGAATGCTCGCAGTATATTGGTCATTATGTATCTACAGCGTTTTTGGCGTTCAGGGTCTGTCTACACGTTTGTGTTACGCTTTGAAATAATAACGGCCAAAACTGCGTGAACAGTGCCCTCGACTGGCGACTGAGGGTATTGCACTTTACTATGAGCGCTCTGACATAGCTGCCCATATATGGCATGCAGCTATATGGCTTTGACAAGGTGCTACAGTATATATATCCCAAGCAGTGGTGAATAAATAGTTAGGTGGTTTCATTACTAACATAATTCTGTCAACACAGACATTTACATAGATAGTCTTGCGTTATAATTGGTTTGCCTCAGGTGTACTGTGGAGTGGGTAAAACAGTTTTTATTGGCAGGCTAGCAGTTCCCCTCGACCTACGCTAGCCTTGCACCATTGATTTCTGCAACTAGCTGGACTTAATGAAACATGTTGAAATCGGTCTCCAATGATAATAACACACTGTCCGATGTCCAAAATTCCGAACTACCCCTTTAATTATATTCTTAAATAAGATTGTTTCTGAAGACATAAACCAATTGGGAAATGGAAAAATTATACTCAAGAAATATGATATAGCCATGGCACTTGTACATTTCTACAAATTGATTTCCAAGAAGGGATTGTTTGAAATTTGCAAACCATGTATTGCCTCCTATCTCAAATGCTGCTCTGTGAGACATATGTGCATTTATGACCGACATTACTATTGTGCCTCAGACACAGACTGCTGTGGTCCTTAATACATTGTAATGGAGAAAGTTAATGGTGTGCCACACACACACACACACACACACAGATAGAGGGGGCGCACACAGAACAGACTCTCCAGTAGTTTTACGATGGCTAGTAGATTATCTTCCTAATTTGGATATAATAAGTGTGAATGTGCGCGTGGCTGTGTGTGTGTGTGTGTAGGGGTGTGTGTCTATGTGCCTGTGAACATCAGGTGCTCTGGTGTGGTCCTTCCCAGTGGCTCCCCTGACTATCTCTCTCTCTCTCTCTCACACACACACACACACACAAACACACACACACCCACACCCACACCCACACCCACACACACACACACACACACACACTCCCTTTCCATCAGCGTGTGGGTGGGGGACGTATTACTCAGTGCCAGAGCAGTAATGAAATATGAAGCGCTCCTCCGGTATCTGTGCAGCCCGTGGCTCTGACCAGCTGGAGACGCAGAGAGACGGAAGCGAGATGGCAACCTGCGGCTCCTCTAATGATGACGGGCCGCGTCACCAGAGACTTCCTGCCGCCCGTATACGGCACACGCTCTTCTTGCAACCCAGTGTGACGGCATCATGTAAATAAATCGTCAACGACTGTCTGGCAGCAGGTTGTGAAACTATAACTGCAGTGACACAGAAAAAACTGATGAATCGCTGAAGTGTGTTTTCAAATTTTTGTGGAGGCCCTCTTCACTTTTAGATTTCTATATAATCAACAAATGCGTGTTGATTACACCCAGATTACAAACTAAAAACTGTGGATTTACAACAGGGAGGACACAAGTAGAACTGCCAAGAGCTGCCTACTGTATACATAATACACACTGAATTATAGAGGCCCTTCTCTAAAGGCATCTTCCCTAACAGTGTTATCCTGTCTGAGGCCATGCGAGGCAGCATAATTGGAAGAGATGAGCCAACACTAACTCACAGGGTGTCATAACAGTCCTTAAATGAGAAATCAAAGCTTGAGTTGAGATTAATTGTGGGGTTTGGTGATCAATAGCACAAACTTTTTTGGCTTGTTATTGAAGAGCAACTATTTTGATATACAAAGGACCAATGTATGAATAACTCCCTCAGCGTTCAACCGTTGCCGACGTTCCCTTGTGCAAGGAAGTTCTCCTCAACACTGCCGAACAGGCTGCCTGAAGCCTGTTTGATATCCGACTATGTGTGCCAGATCGATTCTCTCTTGCAAAATTGAACTGAATATGTAATTACAAACCGGGACTTTAATATGAAATCACTTTGCATTGTAATCCTAAACTCTTTCTTTTAATATGTACTGCATGTCTTTTGTAACAAGAGTGACTTGCACTGCTGCAATGTGTTGTCATCCAACACTTCAACCGTGGCCTCATCTGAAGAGATGCTCGAGTTGAATTCAATTCAGACACTACGCCCATGTCGATGGAGGGCTAATGGTTACGTGATACAAAATACATTTTTGAACAACCGATCAATCAGCACTAGACTCACTGCTGGGAAATAACGATTTGGTTTCATTTATTTTGTCCCTTAATGGGATGGCAGTCTTGTTGAATTTATAGCCAACACAACGAAAAGCTTGAGTACTTCCCTATTTGTTTTGGGATAATACAATTAGGGTCTCCTCCTCTCGGTGCAATTCGCTGCCAAGGAAACAATGACACCGGGAAGCCTTTAGT
This sequence comes from Trisopterus minutus, assembly GCA_027122715.1. Taxonomy (NCBI): domain Eukaryota; kingdom Metazoa; phylum Chordata; class Actinopteri; order Gadiformes; family Gadidae; genus Trisopterus; species Trisopterus minutus. The sequence continues at coordinate 8,414,370 of JAOPUD010000154.1, read as the reverse complement.
TTGAATGATGAGATATACAATGGGATGGATACAAATTAGATTTGCAGCAACATACATCTGCACTCATCTGTAGTCCCATCCACAGCCAAATGTTGAATGTTTTCCTACAGCCTCAACATTCATTAGTTATGGGTAATGATATCGAAACAATAAAAATGTATCACGATCCATTACTATGACCTATGTTTTCACATTATTTTCATGTTAACGGTTAATTCCCTGGTTTTTATGGGGATTAAGTCTGCCTCTGCAAGTTAAGAGAATAAATTACAGGCCAAACAAAGAGGACCCTGTTGGATCGCGGCTGGGTTGAGAGAACCTGCAGGAACGAGACCATTCCACTCAGCATCTTTTACCTCCCCCCCACTTAAATGATCCCCATTAATAACACTGGCCTGCTCTTATCTGCAACAGTTGTTCCAGCGTCCTGGAACAACCGTCTCTGTCCCTCCGTGGGCCTGCTCTCCTGCCTTCTCCAGTCTGATGATTCTCACTTTGACCCCTCTCCTCCTTCATAGTCAACTGCCGTCATTGGCACAAGCGCTGCAGGGCGGAAAAACACAACTCTGTCTTAGTGTTTATTCGGATAAACAAAACAAATATTTATTGCGAATAAAAATACAATAGGCTACAACAGAACCCTTCCTTTTTTATCACGCTTTTTCAGCAGTAGATTTGCTCCTTCATTGGTTGGATGCTTTGATTATTTTCAGCGTAACGCCTTGGACAAACGTGTGTGTTAAATTAATAAATGTAAATGGGCTTGTTTGGCTGTGAAAACCGCCGCCACCGTGAAATGTCATCGACGGAATTCTCCTCGGTAAATATTGACTCGAAGAAGGAGGGGTGGCTTGAAAACTTTTAGATGAAAACGGGGAAAAAGGCAACAAAACAAATGGGATCGACAATGGCCAAACCCACTTGTCTAAACGATATGAATAACACATTATGCATGTGAACCACCGAACCCCGCGTCTACTGAACCTGGTGTGACTTATTGAGCTGATTTCAGCAGGGAGCGGGGGGGCACAAACCATCGACCGGCCGGCTTCCTCTGTGCACATCGACACTGTTTGCTCTGTCCTTTGCAAACCCTTTCAGCTGCCATATCCTGTGTGGTATGACGTCAAAGCCAAGACACGTCTGCCGTTGCGAACGCAAACACACTACATGTCCTCTCGATAAGGAGTCGTGTTTCAAATGCACTTTGCAGGAAAGCCCGGTTGACCTCTGTGACCTTTGTGGGACCCGCCACCCCGTCCCAGCTCACCTGTGCGTCGACGCCGCTTCACCCTCCGCCACTAGATGTCCTCGACGCGTCGCCGTTCTCCCACCGCCGCGCAGACCAAGGTGACCATGCAATAACTCAATATGCATTTATATATATTTATATATATATATATATATATCTTTTTACAATGGAAACAATTTTTTCGTCGCAAGTGGACGACGAGGAAAAAAAAACAAAAACAATAAAACAGAAATGCGCACACAATCACGATCCATTAAAAACAACAAACTCATTTAAAACATGATTGTCACTTACTGCGAGTCACAACAGCGTACGAACCACAAATAAATAACCGAGAGAGTTATGTACAATATGCACAATAATCAAAAAATGGGAGTGCAAATAAAGCTTTGGGAGGTCTGTACAGGGAGTCAGGTGAGAAGCAGATGGGGGACTTCGGGTGACGCTCCTCCAGCCGGCCTCGGCATGGTGGGACGTGATAGGTACCGATGAGGTCATCGTTTCACAGGACACGTAGCAACACTGACACTGGTAGCGGTGTGGATGACGTCCCCGATGCGTCCTTTGTACAAGCTCCTTCATGGTCGTTTGTTATTCAATGCAAGAAAAAACAAAAAAAAACGAAGTAAAAAACGGATTTAAAAAAAAAAGAGCGAGAGAGACGAAAGTTCGGAAAGATGTTTGCAGAGGGGAGTAGAATGAACACATTTACGTTACGTACGGTGCATGGCATTCCACTGGAGACGGGAGAGTTTTGTAATACTTAGCAATATCCAATGAGGATCAAGGCAACAACCATGGAACCACAGGCGAGTAGAAAAAACACAACAGAGGACAGAGAGAGAGAGAGAGAGAGAGAGAGAGAGAGAGAGAGAGAGAGAGAGAAAAAGAGACTCAAGACAAAGAGAGAGAGAGAGACTCAAGACAGAGAGGGAGAGAAATTTAGACAGAGAGAGAGAGAGACTTTAGACCGAGAAAGAGCGACTCAATACAGAGGGAGAGAGACTTTAGACAGAGAGAGACTTCAGAGAGACAGAGACTTTAGACAGAGAGAAAGAGGGACACTTTAGACAGAGAGAGAGAGGGAGACTTTAGACAGAGAGAGGGAGACTTTAGACAGAGAGAGAGAGGGAGACTTTAGACAGAGAGAGCTAGTTGACGGCTCGGCCCACCATACGCGTGGCCTTGAGGTTGGCACTCGCTCCCATTCACTTTGCATTGGAGGCTTGCTGGACCCCTGGGGCAAGGGATTGTGGGTATACTCGTGTGCCGGCGGGGGTTTGTGGCGTGTTGAAAGGGCAAAAGTTGAACTTCATTTAACTTTATGCACAGACCAATGGCAACGCCATCGGACAATCGACATTCGGTGAGTACTGGGCAGACCATATGGACTCGCGGTTTTAAGCATTTCCAACGACACACTGGTCGAGTCCCACAAGGAGCCAATGGAGAGAGGGCGGGCCGTTGCCACGGTTGTCAAAAAGGTGACCATGGTTTTGGTGGTGCCGAGCCATTAGACAGAGAGAGAGAGAGCGAGAGCGAGAGCGAGAGAGAGAGCAAGAGACAGAGAGAAAGCGAGAGAGAGCCACTGCAACATATCTTTGTGCTCTTGCTTCATAGGGTCCTTCAGCAGCTCCGGGGACGCGCCGTGTCACTTATTATGTACAACTCGTCACTGTCAACATCCGGCCCACGGATCCATCCACAGCCGGACAAGAACACAAACCGAGACGGAAGAGCGGGTCCAAAGTCTGGCCCGGTCTGGCACCTGCTCGGGGGGGGTGCGCCCACACCCACACACACCCTCCCTCTTCCAGAGGGCGTCACAGACAGGTGACAACACCGTCCACCCTATCATTAGTATGATTATTTTTAAAATCCGGCTTGGGTGTGTGTGTGTGTGTGTGTGTGTGTGTGTGTGTGTGTGTGTGTGTGTGTGTGTGTGTGTGTGTGTGTGCGTGTGTGTGTGTGCATATGGGCGTGCATGTGTGCATGTACAAAGCATTTATGAAATATGTAGCATTTCTAATCAGACACCATTATTGTATTAAATTGATGGACTTTGCCTAGATACAGAATAACCTACATATTTCATCATGTTAGCCATGGACTATGGACTATGCTTTTGTAAGCAGAATAGCATTCAACTTTCACCTAAATAACTCTTTCCTCATACTGCATTCTCCAGCAGAGACACTAACAAAAAAAGGTAATCATATCATGGACAGATGTGTTTTCTCTAGCACAATGGCAAATTTTAATAAAATATGTCACACTAAGAGAGATAATAAATGTGTTTTGCCCATCTTACACGTGATATACACACAATGTATTCCCAATTCATTAAGTGTACAGTATGTACATTTGATCCATGATTTGACCTCCGTTGTAGTGTAGTTTACTGTATGTGTCAAAACAAAAAACAGCCAAAAACACATACTGTATGGGTCCGCAAGAATAGACCAAATATACAGAATTCCCTGCCGGTTGATTGAGGGATTGCATGGGACAGAAGAATCTAGCTCAAACCAACCAGTTGAATGTTGTTCAAAAAGTAAGTATTTAGCTCTCAAAGCAAAGTGGGACATGAATATGGAAAGATTCGGTGCAGACAGAACAGAGCCAAGTTTTTTTATCTTTTTATAGCTTTATAAAATGGACCGCTTGAACTATTTCCCTCAGATGAATGCCAGAATGTGGATGTGGAACAGTATGTTGAAACCTTTTGTAGAAACAATCTACTTCGCACCATATCTTTTTGTCTTTCTTTTGATTTGTGGTTTTCTGCACAGACACAAATTATCTGCATCACTTTAAACACATATGATACAAGTTGTGTATCAATTGAGCCTTTATGTTTGTTTTTGTGTTTATTTTTGTTTGTATTTTTATTTGTTTCTAATTAAGGTTGGTGTGTAAGTGTGTCTGTGTAGGTCTGTGTGTGTATGTGTATCTGTGTGCGCCTGTGGCTCAGCGTGTGTGTACACGTGTGTGTTGATGTGTTTTCATAGTGAGGTATTGCGCTGTCTCACTGTGTTGTGTTGGACTGTGTTGTGATACATCGAATTCTGTTATCAGGGGGACCCTCCACGTACTGGCTGTTGACATAGGCAGTGTTTATAGCTTCTGATAACAGGAGCCTTTATAAGACAGGATCAGACAGCCAGCCATTGAACCAACTGCTACACAGCTTGCACATCATTTTGCATCGATAAATACCTTCATATCTCCTACAACTCCCATTATTTTCTCCCTAGTACACCATCATGTATTTGAAAGGGCTGATCATTGCCATGTCACTCCTAACAACGTCAACATCAGGTAGGAATTCTGGCTGTTTTCTCAGTGCTACCACAGAGAAGAGAATTTTTGTTTTTTAATGAAGGGTTCTTACTGATATGCTTTTCTCCACAGCATTCCCACTTTATCCCAAAGCCAATCAAAGCGAGGTCGCCCTGGCCGATCCCAAGGAAAACGAGGCCCAGGATAAGACGGAACGCACCAAGGATGAGCAGTAAGTGTGTTAGGCAGCAAAGCATCTAATTAAAATATTTTAAACGGTTGTCCACCAGATAGATGTTCTACCTCTATCTACCTTTCAGTGTTGAAAGTCCCCTGTATTCATTCTCCTCTGTTCCTCCTTTGCTTCCCGCAGCAGGGCCTACAAGAGCTACATGGACAGCAGCGACCTCTACGCCACGGGAGAGGGAGAAGGCCGCAGCAAACGCCCCATGGAAGACGAGATGCAACACAAGCTCAACGCCGAGGCTGAGCGGCTGCGCGCCCGCATGCGCCAGGAGCTGGCCGAGCTGACGGAGAGGCTGTCCCCGTACCCGGCCCGCGCCGCCCCGGGGGCCCTGGGGGACCTGAAGCAGCGCCTCGCCCCGCTCACCCAGCAGCTCCAGAGCTCCCTCAGCACCAACGCCCAGGAGATGTGCAGCCAGCTCAGCCTCTTCCTCCGAGGGCTTGAGCAGGCGGAGGCCCGGGCGGAGGCCGGTCCCTCGGCGTACAGGGAGGCCTTCCACGGGATGAGCCGGACCCTGGAGCGCGGCGGGGCCGTACTTGCCGACGTCACCGGCGACTTCCAGAGCAAGGCGTCAGAGGCGATGGATCAGCAGAGGGAACAAGAAGGAGGAGACGTGTTGGAGGAGGAGGAAGAGGGGCGATCGGGCCGGATGTGGCGCGAGATGAGGACCAGGCTGGCGCAGGAGGTGAGCTCCACCCGGCTGGAGGGACAGAGCAGGCTGGGGGCGTTGAAGGCCGAGCTCACCGCTCTGCTGGTGACCTCGCAGCCGCTGAAGACCGAGGTCACGGCGAGTGTGAATGAGTTCTGCCAAAGGGCAGCGCTTCAGAACCAAGGGTTTCTGGCCCGGATTGAGAGGGTGTTCGTGGGGATGGAGGAGGAGCAGGAGGCCCCTGGAGCCCCGTCCTCTCCTACTGACTCACAGCCTGGCAGTCTGTTGCAGGACGACTTCTCGGCAAAGTTCTCTGCTCTGATCCAGGACATTCTGCATTCAGTGCAGTGAAAGAGACTCGGGGAGAATAGGAACTGTTGCTAGGAAGTGAGAAGTCTCCGTTCTTGTTCTATAGTCTGACCTATGGTAGTTTAGACTGTTTGTCTATTTTCAGTGTTTTAATGTATATACTTATGAAATATTGTGTGTATATTTGTATATTTGTATTGTGGTGATTAGCAGTTGAACAATTGAATGTGTTTTGTAAAGTGTACAGCGCTTGTAAAAAAGTAACATTGTAAATTATACATTTTTTACAAATCCCTTTTATGACATTAAAGACAGTCTTCTTTTACTCTGCATTTGTGTTTATTAACAAGCAGCAACAGGTTCATAATAACCTCAGTCATAAATTTGGCTTAATATTTTTTATTAAAATCATCATGAGTTAATAAATACTGCTGTTTATTCACACGCTGCTAATTGAGAACACAGTACTAAAACATTTGTTTTATAGATTTCATAGATGGTGTTCCGATACAGATTCTTCATTAACCGATATAGCATATGGATACATAATACAGTTATACAGATAAAAAAAACAATAAAAAAATTAAAATATTACTCAGACAGCTGAGTGCTTGACAGCTTAATGAGTGATAGTTTCTTAGTTTCTTAAAAAATACATAATTAAACTCAATGTTGCAGAAGAATACATTTTGAGAGTATTTTAACTAAACCCCTACCATGACCTGCAGTGAATAAAGTTATGGTGGGCAGGCTTCAGCTGACCTGTTGTGTGACCACGTCAGTTAAAAGCACTAAGGCCCGCTCCTGAGTAGTAGAACTTCTTGACAGCCATCCAGCTGGCTAGGATCACCAAGGTGACAGCAGCAGATCCAAACAGCGCCCCCAGCACCACTGCTGTCACACTGCTGTCCTCTGCTGGGGATTGACTCTCGGCTGCACATTAGAAAGGTCCAGAGAATTGTTTAAAGAAAATTACATTGCTTATGCTATTATCCAACTAGAATGCGATCATCCAAAGCAAGAAGAAGAAAATGATCAATATTATGTTGAAAAATATATATAATATTGTTACACTATATAATATGCAGGGAATACCTTTTGTATACATGTAATAAAAATAATTAGAAGTGGTAAAAGCCTACTATGATCCTTGCTTGGGATGACCATGAACTCACCATCTTCAGCTGCAAGGGATGAGTCTTTAGGGTGGAAAATATGTTGATTACACATCATTGCTGTTACAGAATACTGCAATCAGTGCTGGTCGTGGCATGCTGCGTGGGCCTCACCTTCTCTACCCATGGCGAGCGGACCAAAGGACACCGTGGCGACCTCATCTGTGTCCCGTTCCAGGGAGCGAGCCGACCTCTTTCTTCTTCGACAGGCCTTCAAAATAACCCCTCAACCACATTAGTTTAGGGTCACCAGCCAGTCACAATAATCATCATTTACCTCTCTATGGATAGAAACTGCATTGGTTTAGCTGTTGTAATAAATGTGACTTCCTCTTAATCAATGTAGTTTAGTTTGTGAAATGGGGCATCATCGTAACTTCATAACGTTTAAGCCCTGCAATGGGCACGGTTTCAATTTGGCACAATCATATCAAATCTCCAAAGATCAAATTACTTCCCTGCTATGTTTTATTCTGCACTTATAAACACTGTTCCTATTTGACTTGGAAATATCCCATATAAGAGATGCACTAGCTGCACTAGAGATGCACAAGCTTTCAAGTTGTCTTGATGCCAATATTCAATGTTCTCTTGTCGGTTTTGTTCCTTGGTTCAGGTTTTTTATTTGTATTTGATGCCAATGTTAAGGTTGTTATTGTCGTCTTGTCTTGGACCCCTGGGAAGACAAGATCGCATAACAATAACAAACCGAAGGGGGTCGTCACCAGGGGCAGCCTCCTGGTGACCAGATAACGCCCTCCTTGGACTCACGTTGTTCAGCGTCTGGCACTTGGTCGGCTCACACAGCCGGAGGATACAGTGGAGGTAGATGCTGGACCGCTCCTGGTCTCGGTGCTCCACGAAGCGGAACGCCTCAAAGTTGAAGCGGGCGTTCTTGGCCACGCCGTTGGAGGTGAGCGCGGCCTTCTGGTCTACATTGCAGCTGGGGGGAACCGGCGGGGGGGGGGGACGATGCTTCTTTGGGGCGGCATGTGGATCAGGAGGTAGAGCGGGTCGGCTGGTAACCGGAAGGTTGCTAGTATCGATAACCGGCTAGAGTGTCGAGGTGTCCCTCAGCGAGGCACCTCACCCTCACTACCTGCTCCCGACGAGCCGGCCGTCACCTTCCGTGGTCGATGCCGCCGGTCGGTGTGTGAATGTGTGCATGAATGGGTGAATGTGAGGCGATATTGTAAAGCGCTTTGAGTGGCCACTGGTTAGAAAAGCGTTGTATGAATGAATGCAGTTCATCATCATCATCATCCTCCTTCTGTCCTACCCCATCGCTACGGTCGGGGGGTGTCGGTGGGGGTCTCAGATGTTTTGTGCCGGTGCAGCTGGGCGTGTTTTTTCTCCAGCACCTGGAGGGTTCACGCACACACACACACACACACACACACACGCACACGTGTCCGTTCATCTGTCCGCGGGGGCCGGTGGTGGAGGAAGAGGAAGAGAGGCCACAATGGCTTCAACGCCAGGAACCTTCTTCACACGAGGCAACGCCACATCAAACGCCCCCCCGCGGGACACCTGTTTTCAGGGGCGCAGAGGCCACCTCGTTTTGCGAGCGCTGCCCTGTCTGTGATCAGATGAAAGGCCCTGAAAGTTTCAGAGACAGACAGGGGGAAATAGCAGCCAGATCAAAGGGGTGGTGCCGGTGTAAATTGCGGAACCGAAGCGATTTTCCACCTTTTATTGAAAAATACCAAAGAAACAGAACACATTTCGTCCTACCCCGGGTCCAGGCATACCTCGTCATCAGGGCTTCATGACATGAGAGCCAGAACAGTTTTGGACCAATGAGGGAGGGTTTAGAGGAGGGAGATATGGCCGTAAGTGACGAAAGAAGCCCTTTGAGGGTGTACCTTTGATTAAGGGCTATACAAATACAATTGAATCGACGAAATAGTGTGAAATCCGAAGGCTAGCACTGCTCCCACGTTGTCTCTTTCTCTTTAAAGACAGGTGGTTAGTCCTTTCGCCCGTGTGCTGTGGCGTTTTGAAATCTAAACATGACGTAACGATGTCACCCGTCACCTTGCTGTGACCCAACGGTTTGGGTCGGTTGGGATAGATTTGCATTCCTTCTCAGATTCGTTCGATGGTAAGCTTTTTCTTTTTGGGCTAACCTGGCTCCTTGCCTCAGGGGTCAGGTGAGGTTAATTCATCACAGATTACTGCATTCATAAATTATGATCATTTTCTTTGATTACCGAAGAGAAAAGCGACAGCCGTTAATATAATTGAATTTCATTCCCAGCCACCATTAGAGATGACAAAATTACAAATAACGGTTTAGTTTAACAAACTAATTACTGTAAACTCGCAAATAATTTCTCCCTGTTAAATAGAACATCTTCACTGGAGTAGCGAACTGAATCGGTTAACGTTTTAATTTCAATCAAAGATTTGTAATAAAAAACTTATTTAGTTTGCTTTATCAGCAACGTGTGTCGAGGGATACATATCAGAAGTGCAATATCCTGGCCGTGCTGATAGACGCAGGATCTATCAAACGTGTCCCATTTGGTCGACTAAAAGTGTTAAAATGCTTTCATCAAAAGCGAGTTACCATAAGTACATTTGTCTACACAATGCTAAGTTCTCGTTTTAAGTGCAAGGACTTAAAACATACAATATGTGCGTACATTAAGTGCCAGAACAAACAACATACAACAAGTGCGTACATTTAGTGCCAGGGCGTACTCCAACCACTTAATCTCAGCAAGAGTTTAATACAAACAACAAAAGAGAAAACAGTCTTATCTGGGATTATCTTCACGGAATGTCACCTGGAGGTGTGCGGTGTTAGAACGTGAAAATGCAAACTCAAGAAGATGGTATGTTTGATGCAATGAGGCCTTACATACATTGTACTTCACACATTTTACAGGTAGAAGTCCTTGCATCGCTCGATTGGGAAAGGGTAGGGTTCTCTTTAAACTTGCCTCCCATGCAATGCGGTTATAGAAACGCACGCATCCAACACGGTATCATCGTCACACAGCCAACACACTATTCTACACTAGTCTATTTCTGGGGGCGTTTTTTTCCTCCCGTGTATTCGTGACACGATCCTGCTCCAGAGAGACGCTCCCTGATTGGCCGACGCTGTCGTCAGCTGTTGCTGCTTCACCGCGAACGAACGTGCGTCGCGGTCTGTGTGTTTTTGGTCTTTGTGTATGATTGAACTTCGACCACATGGTCATGGTTCAGGGTCCGAGAAGAAAAAATAAAAACAAATAACCCTTCTCTGTGTCAAGTGAGTGTTTTGTTCCGTTTTAACACCTGTGAGAGGGGTAGGGGTGTGCGCTCCCGGAAGCAGCGTATGCAGAGGGATGGCGGAGCAGTGATTAGTCCGATCGGTAAAGTGCGTTGCTACACTCAATGGATCTTGGAGCTGGGATTGTCTCCCAGCCCACAGATGGTATGTGTCGGTTGTGTTGGAGTTTCGCTGTTGTTTCTTTGTGTAAAAGATGCACTTAGCATGCAAACAGCTGGGGTAGATACTATTCCAAATACTAAATAAGTCACTGTACTACCACACTATAAAAATACCAAGCTATATACGTAATGTCTGTTCATACCTCAAGAAACTACAACTATGAAGCTGTTGTGTCAACAGTAATTATTTCCCCAGTGTGGTTGCCTTCCTTCAGGCCAGATAGCACAACACAACATAGTTTACCAATGCCTCAGGTCAGAACGGTCAAGAATGGAACGGCATCTATCTAACGCCAACCGGGGGCCGGTATCATCCCTCTCATTCATGGCACAATGGGGGTGAGCTTGCTTGTTGGCTTGTGTTGTGTTGTTATGCAACAATATATACACACCATGGGGAGCTCAGCGTGATCACATCAATGCCTTGTTTGGGAGACTCTCCCCCACACACACACACCCATCGCAGGGCAAGACTCAGTGGGAGGTTGGGGAGATGTGTCTGTGTTTACATGAAGCCGGGAAAAACAACACTGGCACACACACACACACACGCACACCGGCACACACACACGTACACCGGCACACACCTGCCTCTACTCTCTTGCTCTCTCTCCCTTCAGCTAATCAGGGTGTAATTGCAAGGTGCACGCTTGCATGCAGTATAGAGAATGCGTTCATCAGTGGCTCCTTTAAGTCAATAGATAGAGCTGAGGCGCTGTCGTGCTTCACCATTTGTTTAGGGTGTGACGCATGAAGGAATGTGTATTTAAGGAGGTGCCCGTTTGCTCCATGTAGGCCTATACGTGGTCTGATTCAGGCTTTTATTTTGTTCCCCATCGGAACCGTTCCATCGATGCTGCTTGTGTGTCCCGCGAAACGTACCCAATTAATTCCCAAACCCCGCTGCTCTGTTCACTGGAATGAGTTGCGCTCAAGTTTTTCAAGTAGTTTTTGGTCTGTTTGGGTGGAGTTGTTGAAGGAACAGGAGTCAATGGTCTTTTTATCGCTATCCAAAATGGCGGTCCCTGTCTTTGTGTACACTGTACTGGTCCTCAAATCAATGTATCTGGGACTCAGTCAAGTATGTAATGTGTTATTGATTTGGATGTTTAAGCTATTAATCTACAATTATCTTGTCTTATTGTAAAAGCAGCTATAGTCTACGGTGTGTGCCTGCGGCGCGTCACAGCAATGCATTAACAATAGTGATCTGCTGTATTACCAGCACTAAATGAGAACTCAACTGCTGTAGAGGTTTCTATGGCGATGAATCCGATTGATTATCAAATGTTTGCAAAATAATACACATTTGCGTATTTAATTTTGTTACATTGGTTTCAGGCATATTGTCATGGAAAGACATCCAGGGTTCAGGGCCATTTCTGTATCTTACGCCTCCTTCTCTTTCGATTTGTTTCATATTTTGTATTATTATTCTTAATAGATTCAGTTGAGCCCGCGATGGCACGTTTAATTTGATTAGAAAAGATATTAAGCACTAAACAACTGAATAACCGTACAAAGATGCTCAGCAAAACACTCTTCTTGATTTTTTAATTTACTCTGTGTGAATAGTGTTGTTTGTTTGTTTATCTATGGATGCATTTATCTGTTAATTGAGTTCTAATGATTTAAAAAATAAAATCATAATAATTGAGTTAAAGCACATTAAAAGACTCATCCAAGCATTTAAAATGCTAACAATGTCACAACCCCTATGCAGTAAACCAGATAGGATAACCGAAAGACTCATCTCAGAATATTTTATTTACTATCATTTTTGCCTTTAATTAAAAAGGCACTTTATAATATTTGCCAAAGTACTTTCTCCTGCAGTCACAGAATCTTAAGCTTTTGTCTAAACAAAATATCTGAACAATTTATTAATACAAATGACTCTTTCATATTATATTGTAAGTGTCTTTCACTCAACATCAGCCATCATAAATATCTTCACTTTATAAATGAACCTGTCAGACTCATAAGAATATTCATAAATAACTCACCAACCAATTTTCAGATTCAAACTCTGTGTACCGTGTGTCATTCTGTAATCTGAATCATATTCAGCATAGTGAAGTGTTCTAGGCTCTTCCACTCGCAGACGAAAGGTTACGTTGCAAAGCTCCGCGTCCGCAGCATGTCTGCCGGCACTCTATCCCAACAGCCTGCTCAAATGTCAGAACAGTAACAACAATAACCGATATTTATTCGAAACTCCTTCCCACTGAAACCCTCATCACCCAGCATCTCTCTCCCCGAGCGCCCCGCCCCCTGTCATCAAAGTCAAAGTCAGCTTTATTGTCAATTCCAACAAATGTACAAGAAAAATAAGGAAGGAAATGGAATAAGGATAAGGAATCAAAATTGTGTTTGTCTCTGACCCACGATGCATTAAGTATAAAAGGATAAAATTAGGTCAAATGAAATAAAATAAGTAATATTTACATAATCCTAAATAGTGCAAAATAGTCTATAGTGCAAAGGTCGGCAAAACAAAACGGTTTATATATATAAGTAAAAAAAAAGTAATTGGCCCAGGGTTCTTGGGGGCAGACGGGAGGGGGTTTCAAGTGTCCATGTTTGTGTGTGTGTGCGAAGATCTCCCCCTCACCTCCCTCTTCTTTGTCTCTCTCAGGTGCTACCTGTTGGACGGCATCTCCAAAGGCGCCTGGCTGAACCGCTCCAGCATCATCTTCGCGGGAAGCGACAAGTGGTCGGTGGACCCGCGCGTCTCCATCGTGTCCAGCGTGGCGGACAAGCACGAGTACAGCCTGCAGATACAGAAGGTGGACGTGACGGACGACGGCCAGTACACCTGCTCCATCCAGAGCGAGCGCAACCTGCGGCCAAAGCACCTCAACCTCGTCGTCAAAGGTGGGTTGTGGCTGAGCTTGTTTTCTGGATGCCTTGCTAGAGAACCATAGAAATGCCTATAATGTATGTATGTCAGCGATATATACTGTACATTGTTTCTCTTTCTTCTGATAAATGTACTTATGCAAGTCGCCTTGGATAAAAGCGTCTGCTGAATGCCCTAAATGTAAATGTAAATATGTATAAATATACGCTCTGAACTCTCTGCCGCCTGCACGGTAAGACACACAGGTGTATTTGTCCTTATCCACGCTATCTTTGTTGTGTATGGGGAATGGGTCAACCTAGCAATTGTAAGTGCTTGGCAGTTGTTTCTATGACCACCTTTAATGTACCAGCAACAATACATTGTTGTTTCTCTTGCTTCTCACAAATGTACTTATTGTAAGTCGCTTTTGGATAAAAGCATCTGCTTATGCCCTAAATGTAAATGTATTTAGCGTGATGGACATGATGCTACGTTGATAGGTTCGCACCACAATGTGTGTGCAAAACAACGAATAGTCTGAACAAAGTGTGCAAATTGCTCAAGTTGAGTTACTTTGAATAATATATATGTGATGTGCCCTTTTGGGTTTAAGGATCCTTTTATCCAAAGTCTCTTACAATTTCATGAGCGCATACCTACCTGGGTTAAGTTGAACCCTTAACCCAGCTAGTTTTAATGTCACGCTCGACCAGCGGAGCTTTACACAGACACTCTGAAATGCACCAGACTCGGAAATGTGGGTTGTACATACGCTATAATGGTGTGTCAGAAAAGTGTTGCTCCAAAATCTTGTTAGCTTTTAGCCTTCATGTAGCCCACACTGTCAGCATATGGGATCTGCCAATAGTTTCCAATGGTATGGGTAGCTAATGGCCATCGGTGTATCAAACACCATCTGTGCTTCAAACAAATGTCTGTTATTCCGTTTTTATCCACCTGTTCGTATTATCTAACATTCAAGTTTGTTGTCGCAACAGCATTTCTCTGCCAGGCTCGCCAACTTGTCTTGTCCCTGAGTATATCTTGTGCCTGTAGGCTATTATACAGCATGGTCCGTGGTTAGAAAGGAAAAGGGAAGAAAAAGACTAAGCTTTGGTCAAATCTCTCTCGGAGTCAGCTGATACTCCTAACAAAAACATGGCTGGTCAAAGTATGAATTCTAAATAGTCTGGGTTAACTGGGGTTCTATTGACATAAATGCCACCAGTTATTTAGGGAAGGCCCTGTATTTGAACCTTTTAACATTTAAAATATGCAACTTCAAATGTTTTGTAAATGAGGCCTCATCATCTAACTTTGATGTCATTCTATTCATAATGTCATAATCTATGTCTATGTCATAATCTATTTGCTTCTTACACCGAAAGGTCTGGGGAAAAAATAGCAGGCAGTGTTCATCTGCAAAATCATTAAGTTGATGGTCATGCAAGGCAAGAATCCACTTTCCAACCAGTTACTCAAAATAAATTGAGCTTTGGTATATTTATTAGGGATTTATTTCACAATAAGGATATTACTGCATCATATAATTATATCATTCACTAATAGCTGGTAATCTTAAACAATGATTACTCTTGACTGATTGCTTACTAATAATAACAATAGTCAGATTTAGTTAATAGAGATTGAGTTAGCGATCAAATTAATTGTCTCTGAAATTGGCAGTATTTCATTATTTCATTCTATCCCATTTCATATTAGGACACCCAAATCATGAAGGGTAATAGTCGTCATACATCAAGATTATAAAAGATGATTTACCGTATAATCCGTGCTAAGAATGGCTCCTTTCTGTGTGGTATTCTGAGGACATTTTTCAATTAGTGTCAATACTGTGTCGGAATCTAAATCCGAATAAAATTTGAAGCTAAAAAGCTGACACAACACAAATTACTTATCTGGCACCATGTGAGGTTTGATTCCCATAATCGTGTCGGGTGTGTGTGTTGCTAAAGTTACCAAACTCCTTCAGAATAAATGACACCTATCATGCATATTGGCATTACCTTAATATACATTATCTGTCCTGTATCGGTCGATAATGGGTGGTGTATCCTGACAGGTTGTTATTATCAGCCCTCACAGTGCTGAGGTAAATGTCAAAAGACAGTGGAACAATCTCACAGTGCCGTTCATGCAATCTGCTGTAACCACCATAGGAGAAGCAACATTTTTTTGGGGGGCTTTTTCTGCTGGGGTTTACTCTTGTTCGCTTTCCACTCCCGCTGCAGTTCCTATCAAACCCACTCAACGTAAACAATGTTAATCAGAATAGCATAAGCCACTCTCAGGTGGACCGTAGAGGAGGAGGGCAACGCAGGAAATAGGTTGCCAACAAAACAAGGTCTCTGCCATCGGTAAATGCCTCGGCGATCAATGCTCAAATTGTTTATTTAACAATTTCAGAGGAATCAATAACGTTCACATGACAGCACGGCGTGCGGGGCGATGATGGAGGAGCACTTTATTTTCCCGTCGTTTGCTTCGTCAGGACTGTGTGCCAGGCGGGAGGCCCGGCCAAGGTCGCGTGGGGTCACAACAGCCCCTGCCCCCCCCT
>JAOPUD010000154.1:8316396-8328938 GCA_027122715.1 Trisopterus minutus | reverse complement strand
GAGAGAGAGAGAGAGAGAGAGAGAGAGAGAGAGAGAGAGAGAGAGAGAGAGAGAGAGAGAGACTGCGGGGCTGTTTGAGAAGATGAAGTAAGGGGCCACGGAGAGCATTTCAATCACAGCTTTCAGCCCTGCCCCCTCTCTCCCTACCTCTCTCTCACACACAGTCTCCGTCTCTCTCTTTCTTTGATGCTAATAAGTTCACCTGGCTGTTGGCTCACGGTATTGAACCGGGCACGCTGCTCTACGGTGGCCCTATATCTGCCTGCTATCTGTCTGATTTAGGAGGGGCCGTAAGTAACCGGCTTCTCCTGACCCAGCATCCTTCCCTCCACCTCCCCTCCTGTCTTTCCCTCGGTTCTATTTGTCCCCTGTGTCCAAACACTGTCAGGGCCCAACAAATTAGGACGTCACTGTAAATGATGTTGGCTGCCAGGATTCATGGGGTAAGTGTTGGCAGGAAATGTGGTGGCAAGTGGGCCTGCGATGTATGGGAAATTAAGAGACTATATCAAGGTTACTGAAAAATCATTTAGCAGATTTTATATATNNNNGTTAACATATTCTGACCACACAGAGGAAAGAGGTCTACAGATTTGATTTTATAAAAAAAAGCTAACAAAATAAGGAAGTGGCTGTCCTCGGTGCGGTTCGGACCAGATTGTAGAACTGAATTGTTGTATCTGTGTGTGTGTCGGACAGCTTGCACAAGGGAAAGGTTATGGAGGAGAGAAAAAAAGAAGGGAGGATGTAGTGGTGTGAGTGATAAGGCAAGCGTCCCAAATCGTTTCCTTCCAGAGAGGCATGTAAACATTTATTTGCGATGCTAGCAGGCGCGGAGGCGTCCTCGTGCCCCCCATCAGGGGCCATTGCAAACATTAGTTTAACACGACATGACTGATAGGCAGGTCGCTAATCCTCTTAAAGAAACAGCGTCCCCTCTGGTAAAACATGCTTCCTGGCTTCGCTGCGTCGTTCCCGCCGGGAGATTAGCAACGCAACCCAACTGGGAAATGCATTTATTTAATTAGCACACATTGGAAGAAATTGGACTGTTTTGCTTCGGTAAAAAAAAAGAAAAGAAAAAGAAAACACCACTAAACAAAACATAGTATTTCTAGATATATCCAGCTGCTGCTGCTTTGTGTAAAGTACACATTTGTGAGAAAGACATTTGCTGCTTTCTTTTTTTCTCCCACTGTTGTTTTTTTTATTTCCATTAAGCGATGGTATCGTTTGATGCCACCGTGTCCTCCGCACTTTGTACTGTATCGCGGCAAAACATCTGCTCTTCCAAATTGTCTCCATTGGAAAACGTCTGGGGCTGTGCTACCTTCCAAACCCAATCAGTGGGCTCAGATTGCCTTATCAAATCAGGCCTGGCGCGAGGGGTACGCTGCTACTCTCCACCAGTGAGGATTGCTTCTCCTCCCTTGTCAAATGTCAAGCTACCCGGGGACTTAAAGCCTGATTCTACATGATGAGCTTGGCCTGTTTCAGATGAGATGTCTCCCCGGCTGGGATATAAAAGTGACACCTACTTTTACCGAATGATTGGTAGCGCGGAATGAAAACACATGACATCATCTTAGGAGGGACATTTCATTCCGTGGCCGTCAGAATGACTACGGACAGGCTCAAATGTGTTTGGAGGATGTTTAATTGGGAGCCCTTTGGCAAAGCAAGGATTGAATTTATTTTATTTCCATCCATCCATCCATCCATCCATCCATCCATCCATCCACTACCCTCATATTAATGTATTGGAAACATGTACACATCTGAGAAACTGGGAATGACTGACAAGCTTAACATATCACTGAGTCCATGGGTATTCATATTTTTATATTCATTTCAAAGCCGCTGCATGTCACTCAAAAAGCAAAAAAAATAAAGAAACGTCAAAAGCCCAGTGGATTTTTTTCATCCTTCAACCTGCAGCATAATCGCATGGTATGCAACCCCATGCCACCTCCCGTACTTTGCAATTCATATTTCCAGAGACACGGGGGCCGCCGCCATAAAGGGACTTTACTGGCCTTTCACAGGCTCCCAGGACATCTGAGAGACTGCAAAAGCTGCGAGAAATCCTGTCCGTTCCTCCTGCCATCAACATACCCCCACCGATCAACAATGGCAGAGTCACACGCCGATATGCACCACTAAGAGGCTCTTTTTCACCGGCAAAGTGCTCGAGTCGATTCTTTCAAGTGTCTCCTCCAGGTGCTTCTTCAAATGCCGAGTGCCTGTCAACACCCGTCTTCCTCTGTGATTCACTAGCGCCATTAAACTAAGCTGTTGATACAGTGTCTTCTTAGATCCTCGTGTACAGCTAATTTGATGACAATGGCCGTGTTTGAAGGATCATGTTGCAAGCGTCTGCACACAATTACTTTCCCGTTTTTTCTTACAAACCCGCCGAATGAGGTGGGGGCTCACACTGGAGTTCATATCTCAACAGGCGAATCAGAATGGTTCGTCTGGGGAGGTTTTGGGGGTGTCTTCCAACGGTAAACAAGGGAGCCACCCAGCATGCTAATTAGTGGAGGCTCTGGATCCCGGCGCTACCTTAATTATAATTAGCGCTTTGTAACGAGCCCAGTGGAAAGAATGGCCGTGCGAGTCAAATCTTTTTGAGTTGTGCCTACTCGAATAATACAAAATATATATGTTATTATAATAATAATAATAATAATGGAATTATCCGCTTCACTCTTTGTCTTTTGGGCTCAGCTCTCTTGGTTTGGCACGTGAGCATTAATCCAGGGGGCTCCACATATGGTTAACATGAGCTGACAAGCCTGACTAAAGATCTTCAGGCGGTAATCTTTGAAGGCCTCCTATGAGTTGATACTGTAAAATTGAGCTTTACAGCGGAGCCTTAGTGTTTATTCCTTGTCATATGAGGGAGAGAATCAGCCTGCTCTCCTAGGACCTACACCCTGCACACCAGGCCAGGGGCTGTATCTCAGCATTCATTTAGCTTGTTAAATAAACACTGAACAATACCAGCCTTAGCTTTCAACTGTAAATCGAAACTGAAACGCCCTCACAGATGCAATCGCGAAGATCTCATTTTCGTTCTCTTTTGCGGCAGCTATGGTCGAACAAAACCGTACGCCACTAGACGCACGAGTGAGTCCAAGAGCGAGTCTTTTGCGGAAGCTCAGCCATACCCTCTCTGGTGGGACAAGCCCTGCTGGGTGAGGGACAACGGGTCACTAACCCCTCCGCTCGGGATTTAAAAGCATGGCTGGAACGTCCTCGACCAACACCCGTATCGTAACATTCATAATACAGCAAGTGCCAGGGCTGTCATCAGTGGGCTACAGGCTCCATCACCACCATGCTACCTCATTAGGCAATATATAGTAACATAACTGACATTTATGAATGAATGATCTTTGGAGATCTATGAGATGGCCGCTCTAACTGCAGTGTCAGTGTTTAATGTTCAATTTGCTCAATAAAGAGCAGCAGCGATTACATTATCTGATGTTAATTTGTATCAAATGGGGTTGGTAATAATGAGATGGCAATATATAGTTGCACAATTAACCGTGTATTAATCGCGATGACGTTAATAATGACACAATTAATTATATCGTGGCCGGATGCGATTATTTTATATTTGAACAATTTAAACAATTCAAAATATTTGTTTTATTGTTCAATTTGTGAAAAGGTGTCGCCGCTCCAGAACAAAGAAAAAGCGTATCTAATAAGCTTGCTCGGGTGTTAACCCAATTAACGCAGGTTAGGATTCATTTGTCTGACCAATCACAGGTGTTGGTTTTGAGCGCCTGCTGTGATGCTGTGAATTTCCGTCTCTGCTTTACAACAGCTGTATGACTAGAACAGGAATACAGTGGGCTCCACGAGACAAAGTAAATGTCAGGATGAGCAGAGCAACACGAAAGGTTAGTTACAAAAATGGGTTCATTTTCCGCTGTGTGGAATTATTTTGGATATGGGACCAGTGATGTGACCGAGAACACATACTTTGCAACGTGTGCATTTGCGTCGTGTCAGCGCTAGGCGGCACGGCAAATCTTTTTAACCACATAAAAAGTCTTCATGAAGTGGAATATGAACAATGCATGAAGCCCAAAACCCCAAAAAATCAAAAAAGACATTGAAATAATTGAAATAATCTATTTAAGATTATTAAATAGATTATTTTTGATTATACAAATAAGCATTGTGGACAGTAGTGGTTGTCCACAATACTACAATAAAAAGGACAATACTTTTGACAGAGGATACAAGACTCCATCAAGAAACAATTTGTCTGCCTGCAGGTGTATTGTAACTGACCTTCTTGTTAGTGATAAATCCTTTTTATTTGGTGCAATTCTTCTTCTTTTGGGTCAAATATAATGTATATGTAGCCTTAAAAAGACTGAATTCTTGTGAAGAACGTCCTATTTCGATAAAAATATTTGACCATTTGAGTTTGATAAAATACAACCTATGATTAAATAAACAAGTCCCTAAAATGGACAAATAATCATGAAAAATAAACGTGATCACAAAATGTAGCTAAATAATCGTGATTATCATTTTAGCCATTATCGTGCAGCCCTAATATATACTGGTATACAAATATACACAGAGCACTCCGAAAGCTTGAGTTTGCGCTATCATGCTAGCATCAGCCTCCCCACAAGCAGTAGCCAAGAGCCCAGCCGTACTGATAGTCAAACTTAGGAAGTTCCACAACCAACTTATGCGTTCACTATTTCAGCCATCACCCCATACGAAAATAAATTCTAACCGATACATAGACATCACCAGAGCACTTACGCAATGTAATGCTTAATATATGCTGAAAGAAAAACAGGGCTACAAGAAGCTAATGAGTGTCATGGATGCTAAGTATGCACTGCCTGGGTGAAAATATTTTTCCCGAACATCACTCCCTCAGCTCTACTCAGCAGTTGTTTACATATTTATAATTTTTTTAATCAATGTTCAGTATACTACCTCTCAAATGTTTGAGAGATGTTAGAAACAAGGCATTCGATGTAATGGGAATCACATAAGTTGTTTACATAATGATCTAATTATTTTTCATAAACCATAAAACCATGTTGAATATTGGTCACCCATTCTGATTATAAATAATTGTTTATTATTAACCATAATTTACCTTCCGATATCTTTAGGATTCTGTCCTAAGGCGAACACTCTTAAACAGGAAAACAAGCATTATAATAGTAATCAAATATATATTGTGATAACAACGATCAATATCGAAAAAACATATTGCGATATAATCTTTGGCCATATTGTCCAGTTTTATGCATGTTTTATCTATATGTGTCTGCAATGGCCCAAAAGAACAGGCTATTTCACATAAACCGCTCCGCTCCTTGATGACAACAGATGTAATGTATAGCATAGACTCAGTGGAGCGACTAGCAGTTTAAACCAAAAGGTTTGCAGCAGCTAGCCCAGTAATGACTTCCAAGGCATGAAGGATCCAGCGGGGTGGAATGTGTGTCCTATGTTCTATCTATCTTCCGGCTGTATCCTACAGCAGGCAGCAGCCCAGCACATAAAAGGCCTATAATGTCAAAGAGAGCTTCGACCACGCCAGCCTTTGTTCTCAGCCTTCAAAGCCTGGAATCCAAAACCACAAATAGCAGAATACCAAGATACAGAAGCGGAAATTGCAGGTGATTTGGAATCCCCCTGGCAGCGTATCAACACCAGACAAACAAGCTTCTTGACACGGACACGGCAGCAGCTTGATGCCAGTCCAGAGATCCCAGTGCCCCATTACTCATCTGCGATTTGTAGCTGCCCTGGAGCGTCACCCATGGCCCAACCATGCAAAAACCGAAGTTTACACAGTAAAAAAAGAACCACTATCCCCAAACAGCTATAAATCATAATCATCATCATAATGCAGAACAACGGCTTCCCCCCCCTGGTGTGTGGCAAGTGTTGACGGGGGAGGCCTACCTCACAGGTGCCCCTCTGCTCTGGGCTCGCTTGAGCAGCACCGTCACCGTGGTGTCGCTCTGGTTCAGGGAGGTCTCCTTGTCGTAGGTGGGCATCGAGGGGGCTGCGGCGGGGGGAACAAGGGGGTGTGTTATTCCAAAGCAACAGCACACCTACAAGGAATGATCACCTCAATATAAGCTCCAACCAGAAGAGTTTATTCAACACGCCATCTTGTGACTGATTCCTTTGTTTTCCCTATTTTCCTCATTTCAAAAGCGCAGATTTTTTTCTGTGCTGTGCACACATTCAAATAAAGATATATCATTTGTCAGAAACAACCAACTGTGGCTTATTGCAACTGTAAACACAGTTGCGACGCGTGTTTGACCATTCTGATTGTATGGGTGAAGGCATTACTATAACTCAGAGCACTTAATTGACCAAACGGCTGAACATCACTGAAGTCATTAAAAATGCATTAGCACTCCCGCTAGAGGATAAGTGCTATTTGCACATACTTCTATGGTTTGTTTATTACATCTTGGATGGCAGCTGGGCTGGATTTGCCATCCAAAGCCAGACAGACAGTAGGCACCAGTCTATCATAGAGAGCCATGCTAGGCAAATAAACTCACAGCACCTAAACTTGCTTTTGCACAGAAAGCGAGGCAAAAGCTGTGATTTGGAACCAAAAACCCACACAACATGAAAGACAAATAGCAGCATGGCTAACAAACATTTGCCAAGACTTTGCCGTGCGACATCCGAGGTCTGGTGGAACAATGTGATTCCCTGCTGCTGAATTCAAAACCATAGCCATCCGCCAGTGCATTGCGGTATGTGGATCATTCCCCGCGGCGGGGCTGACCTGAGATCTTGGTGGTGAACTGGGTGATGACGGGCGGGCCGTAGCCCTTGGCGGTGCTGGCACGCAGGGTGAAGGAGTAGGTGGAGCCCGGGTAGAGACCAGTGAACATGTGGGTGGTGTCGTTGCCCAGCTTCATCACCTTCCCGCTCTGGTTGGACAGGTCCAGCTCCGGGTCGAAGGAGCTCACCGCCTTGTAGGAGATCTGCACGAGGAGTCGGTAGGCAAGGAAGGGAGGGGGAAGAAAGTGGTCGATATGTCAGCTAGGAAGGGGGGCTTGTCCGACGAGGCCTGTTGTTGCGTGAGGAGGAGACGGGAGGAGGAGGAGGAGGAGGAGGAGTAGGAAGACGGTGCGTCTAGGGCGTTCAACAAGCTCAACTGCACATGGGTGTCCTTGCAATGTCACAATCGGGTCTTACTTGAATCGTTTCGCATGCTGTTCACACCAAATGTACCTATCTATTATTTCACGCCGTATGGACATCGACACGACACAACTTGAACGAAAATTAAAACCACGGAGGAAAAGGAAGCCAAGTAGCATCACCTCCTGTGACGTTTCATCGATGGCGCTCAACAAGGTATTACGCCGCTGCCTTTCCAAATCAATGCGGTTCAGTCGGGTCGATGGAGAGATGCCATCTACTAACAAGGTTTGGTTATCTGCGTAATAGACAAGAGGTCTGTGTACTGTTTTTTTTTTTTTTTTACCAAACACACAATGCAATCTATTCATTTTATGCAGAGAACAGTTAATCTATTCCCTTTCCCATTAATAAACACAGCAGCTCTGGAGAGAAGCATTAAGGTGAGTGTTTTGTTAATATCCATTTTAAATATCTATGAGCCCCCCTGCAACCCACTTGAAGGAAATGCCTCTGCTCACCACAGCAAAGCCTCCATTATAATTCCAATTAAGGAGCACAAAGGGAGTTTGGAGAGCTGCATAATTTGTGTCCATCAAGTTTTGAAATGCTTGGTGGGCTCCTCATTTAGTCTTTGTCTGTGGAGCGAGTCCACTTCGCCAAATCCCATATCATAACATTTCAGGGAGTGGAATTTGAATTGACTTGACAACAGCCAGCCCTTGGACTAGCTTTTATATATTATAATGATGGGAGTGGCAGGAATACTGAGAATAATAACGAAAAAAGGTTATTGGAACAAATAACAGGGCTTAGCAACAGGAAATCCGTCTACTGAATCTTTTTTTTATTTTTAGCATTCATTATTTTCCTTAACAGTGCTGGTCGGTTGTAAATAAAAATAAGTTAGTTGGCATGTCAATGCAACACAATAGTAGAGCTGATGCATAAATAACCCTAATGAAAAGTGTGCTGTGTGCGATGTGTTAAAAGCAGGTAGTCGCATGATAGAGCAAGGCTGGGAAACTCTGCGATACCGAGGGAAGAAAGGCACCGTCTCCGACACAACACGCACTCCCGGCCCCTACTTTGATTGCTCCTTCGACGCGGTGATAGCACCGTGAGTGGCGCGATAGGATGAGGAAAAATATGTCTTTAAAAGCCAAATAATACCGTTCCAGAGCTGTCTCGGGTAGCCGACGGGGACCAATGAGAAGGTAATAATCAGTGAGCCGGGGCCAGGGAAAGAAGCGGGCCAGGTATCCCTCTCCTGATAACACTCACCAGACACATCACACTTTGAGCTCTTTGATGCTGTCAAATCAAAGCCAGGTCCAGGCTCAGAGAGGAAGCCTCTACTGAGGGAATACTGATGGAATACAAGTTTCTGCACAAAAACACCAAAATATATCTGAAAAATAGAAAGATAATAATAAAATAAAGACGGCAACACTCGAGTGTCGTGTGCAGTTGCCCTGGAGGGGGGCGATCTCAGTGCGAAGGGGTGATGGCGGATAGAGGGTTGCTGCTATTGGGTCTATTCAGACCAGGGGCTTTTGTTTCAGCGGATCCATAATGGAGCGTCTGTTTGTTAAGGCAGGCACATCGGCGGTTCAGACGGACGCTCCCCTTTAACGAGTGGCCTCACATCCTCACTTAAGGATATATGCAGAGAAAGAAGGGGCTCCGGTGAGCAATTTCGCCTTGTCGTGAGTGTGGGACACGCACATCCTTGACTCTACATAACTAAATAAGGGAAGACGATGAACTGTCACAGATTCTGTTTTAACCCCGACAGTTTTTTGTATAGCGTCAAAAAAGACCAAAACCAAAAGGAAAATAAAGATTTTTTTTAATTCATATGAATGAATAAAGTCTGTTCTGTTTGGATCAAGGCATTGGTTGCGTTCTGTCCTGCTGTGACGTAGATGTCTCGGTGAGAGCGAGGTAACATCTATTGTGCTGCTGCGGCCCTGCCCCGACGCTCTGGCAGCGGATGAAACAGCAAGCCGTTCGTCTGCCTGGGTGGAACTATTGACTTTTTTATATTCAATTGGGCCCCTATTTTGTACAAAACAATCCAAGCAATGAACGATTGCCTATTAAAAAATGTCTAATTGCTTGTTTTATGTGTCATTAATGGCCATATCCATTGGAGCTTGGTATAATTAGTTATAACATTTTAATATTATGAGATATATATATGATATATGTGTTTTTTTACATATGGATTGCTGGTAAATGCTGTATTTCAAGAGAAATACAATATTTAGTGCTTACTTGACTCTATTAGCAGAATGAAAAGAATCAATCGATGAATCAGTGGCTGAATTTACATGTGTGTAAGGCATGTGCACCTTACGGCTTTCTACCGTATGAATAATAAACATGGGAGAACGAATAAAAAGAAGGCAACTCCTGTCGATATTTCCTTCTTGCGAATGCCCTCCCCCTGGCGTTACCTCGTTTGAATTTTGCATTGTACCTGCAATCAGGAAGCTTCCCTGCTCCTCGATCTCATGTGGAGAGTTAGAGAAACATAACGCAGACATTAAAAACTCCCTGTCGCAATTAATCCCCGGGCCCACTCCCACACAGTTTCAGAGTGGACAGGACAGGGAAAACAATGGCCGTATGTACAGTGAGAGTGTGCAGTCCGGCGCCAGGGAAAAGGGGATCAATGCGGTCTAATGGGGTTGTTTACCTCGTACTGAGTGATTATGCCGTACGTGTGCGCCGGCTCCCTCCACTTCAGCACGATCTTCTCCTCATAGGCGCTGCCCTGGATGGACTCCAGAGGGACAGCTCCCGGCACTGTAGCGGGAAAAGGACCAGAGACGTAATGAGACGCGTTTGTTCTGAAATCGATAAGATAGCTGTGCGGCGGCAGCAGGCGGTGCTTCAAGCAGTCGGGGAAAGGAGATTAAGTCTTCCAGCCCTCCTGCGGTTCTGTGGAGAATATTTCAAATGGTCGGAGTTGTGTAATTGAGAGACTATGTGTTTTAATTGGCATGGTGTTTTGTATGAAATGTAAACACGGAACAGAGTGTAATCCAGCAGATGTTTTGTGTGTCAGCCATGGATTTTATCCCTTTTATTTATTTGATTTTTTGAAGACCTTGCACCTGTAATGGAATATAAACATTAAATGGATTAA
Organism: Trisopterus minutus; assembly: GCA_027122715.1. NCBI lineage: Eukaryota > Metazoa > Chordata > Actinopteri > Gadiformes > Gadidae > Trisopterus > Trisopterus minutus. Next base: position 8,318,602 of record JAOPUD010000154.1, on the reverse strand, counting down.
ACTTTATGTGTTTACACCTCGTTTAAAACCTGCCACTGTTCTATCAAGTGGAAACACTGTCGATAAAGGGTGACAGTATGGAGTTCCCGGTGAGTAGCTTTATTGTTTGATAATGTGATTTGCCCTCCCAGGCCTTTACCTTGAGACGTGAATAACAAGTAACAACATTGAGTGCTTTTTCATGGACCAAAACAAACCGCTTTAAGCCAGAAAAACATGTCTGAACACAAACCTACGACATTATTTCAAGTCACTCAAAGCGACACTGTGTGATTCACTGGGTCTCCTGGCAGAACGCTGCGCTTGCACACAGAAACGTAACCGCAAACAAAGCGTCAGAGATGAACAGACAACCCCATGGGATATAAGAGGAATATCAATCTCTGGCGCTCGCTCTCTCCCGCGCTCTCTCTCCCCCTGCAATGTTTACTCGTGCTAAGCTACTTCGGAATAGACCGGCTCTTTTCACCCCGACCGAGGGTTGCTTTCGTTCTGTAAATAGAACAGGAGTGATATCAACACACTATTCCTTTTTTTTTATTCAAAACATAATCTTACATCTGCAGTAATCTTCAGTTACAGTTGGTAATCTCATTCGGACAGCGAAGGCCGAACAGACGCATACGTGCACGCAGGTGCTTTTATTTCCACGGACTCGCCGGCAGGAATACGGGAGACCAGCCATAAGCAGGCTCGCTGTGACTTTGTCGTCAGAAGGGCCCCGTTTCATATCAGGGCGAACAGCGCCCCTTCAATGTTCTGTGGGGTTCATTTCCTGAGTGAGCCATGGCAAAGAGAGTAGATCTTTCATCTTGGACGAAAACAACTATAAGGTGGAAGGGGTGGTGGTGGTGGTGGTGGTGGAGGTGCAGGTGCAGGTGATGCTGGTGAGGGTAAGTAAATAGAGCTTCCTTTTTCAGGGCACCTTTCTGCTCTCTGCCGGATTGAATGTATTTATTTGACCGTTCCCGAACCTCCACCAACCTTAGACCAATCGCTTTGTTTATCAGGGTGAGAATCAAAAAAAAACGGGAGGCTGCGAGCTAAATACTGCTGTAGTCTCCAATATTCTGCTGTGCAGCTCGTTCGATGCAGAGCTTTGCCTGTTTATTCAATCAGCCCCTTCGGGCAGGCTGAGAACGCACGGTTCTCACCAGCCTCTCCTCACTGTGGAGGGAACATCCGTGGACACGCTGCTGAGAGACACAGTAGCACAGCCGAGGGAGACGATGGGAGATAGGCTGGCCTAGATGTGTGAGTGAAGGGAATGAATCTGTGCTAAACGACAATCCCGTATCCCCATCCCTCCCTGTTCCCACAAGACAACCGAACAATCTGATAATTCTCTTCGCTCGACAGTAACTGGATGAGTGACCTTGGCTTTTTTTGGGTTTGGTTTAGTGCGGCTTCCTCCAGATAATCTGGCTTCCCTCTACCTCTCATATAAAAACACGGGGATTGCTCACAGATAAAGTCTCAGATGTCATGCAACTGCACCCAAGATCATGACATGGAATAAATTGATTGTGTGGTTTGACTGTTCTCACCCGGACCTTCAAGCCCCTTTGGAGCAAGGCATCTGCTAAAGAACTTAACGGAAATCCTGTAAACGGGATAGACGGACAGATGTCCCCCACAGCATTTCATTTGTTCCCTGCCATGCATTGATCCTTCCCTCTTTCCCGCTAGTTTATTCATTCGTTCAGAGGGACAAACAATGTCACACCACTCACCACTCATCCCACTGTGCTCCACGATCGGGAAAAACACAAGATCCAAAACAACAACAACAACAACAACAACAACAACAACAACAACCACCACCACCACAGCAACGACCAACGGCCGTGCGCGCGTGGCCCAGCTCACCGTCCTCATCCGTCTGCATCTCCAGCTCCCCGCTCTCCTTCACCCCCTCGGGGTTGCTCAGCACCAGCCGCACGCTGAGGTTGGTGAAGGGCGTCAGGTTGTGCAGGGTGTGCTGGGGGTTGCGGGTGCTCTGCGCGTCGTAGCACACCTCCTCGCGGCTCTCCTCCTTGCTGCCGCCGCCGGCCACCACCACCCGGTAGCGGAGGTGCACCGTCAGGTTGTAGCTGTGGCAGCGGGTCACGTTGTAGCCCAGCGGCTCCCAGCGCAGGGTCACCTGCCGCGACTGGACGTCCACCACCTCCAGCTTCTGGGGGCCGTGCATCGGCCCTGCGGGGGG
>JAOPUD010000154.1:8257444-8277074 GCA_027122715.1 Trisopterus minutus | reverse complement strand
TATATATACACATATACACAGCCTAACATATATATATATATATATATATATATATATATAAAGCCTGACATTGCCATCAAGAGCAATGTATCCAGCGTCAGCAGGCGATGGCGAATTTGCATTGAAAAAATAACCCCCTCCCCACAGAACATGCGGCCGCTTTTCTGTTTAATTTTGAAGGGTTTCATTTTTCAAATGTCAAGCCCATGTTTAATAATGACACGGAAGAGAGAGACAGGAGAGACGTGTCAGTTTGAAGCTTCATAGGAATCCAGACTTCACACGCCACGCGACAATCTTCTATTCCCTGGCTATAAATTATTCCCTTTGCGCTCGGCGGATTTCAACACAAGGAATATTAGGCGAAATCCACTGACGCCTGGTTTGGCAATGATCGCTACTAATACACACAAAACTGCCGCAGACAGGAGCCCAGTAAGACGCCCTGATCAAAGGAAGGATGCAAATACAGATTTACATTTGTCAAATTAAAATAGTGTTCAGTGTCAAGTACAGCTCTTCGCGGATCCCTGAAGTAACATATAGGGGGCTGCCATGAAGCTGTCATTTTTAAATAATGGGTGTTTTGTTTTGCACATTACATTTTGCATATTGCATGCTCCCACACACACAATCACACACTTAAATTGCTGTACTCTTATAGTACCTGCTCCCCCACAATACCTCCCCATGTTGGTTCCTGGTCATGTTTCATTCAACTGGTTTTCTCCACCTCTTATTTAGTGGAAAGGTCGGAAGTATGTACACTTGATTTAGGGCCTTATAAGGGGTTAGTGTCAACCAAAGTCAGATGACTTTGTTTATTTATTTGCATAAGTGATACTTGTAAATATTAAATCAATTATTAAAGTGTGTTTTCCAATGGGTCAGTTCCCCCCTCTCTTTTCCGATACAGACATAAGGGTAAAGTAGTCTGTGGACAGAAGAAAAGCAATTTGTAAACCAATGCTACAAAGTGCTTGGCAAATGTTGAATATTTAGAATGACTCAAATGAATCAAAAGACATTACAATGTTTTCCACTGCCACGCCACTAGCCGTAGTGAAGAAACTTTTCCAGAGGATTGTGCCATATTTAGAGATGGTCAAATATGCAGTGCATCACAATAAACACTGTAATCATCTGAGAGACATAATCCATCTTAGTTATAGGTTATTTTCAGAAGTATACTGAGTATACTACACAACTGTGTTCAGCAGTCAGTCATTAAAACCCCTTATTAAAGCCTGTTTGTCTTAATATAGCAGCATATCAAAACTCTCATACAAGATTTCAAATTGCTATTGACCTGAAATCCAATGATGCAATCAATAGTTCAACAAAAATGGAAAGCACATGTACATGAAAGAAAAAAAACAACTTACAAATTAAAACAAAAACAACAAAAAAAGGATGACTGATTATATATTAAATGCCTTCCATAGAAATGTGTGTCTCTCCAACTGGGTCTCCTCAAGAGAAATGTGGCGCGTGCATGCAAATGAACAAATCAATCAATATCATCATAACAGTAGCACGCACCCTAGGAGGTTTCAATTGGTGTCAGCGTGTGGCACTACCCAAACATAATCAGCCGCGACAGCTACTGAAATTGATGTCCCCGCGAGAGGTTGCCAACTCTCTGAAGGAGAGCGTTTTAACTTTGTGCAAAAGCCCATATGAGGTGTAGAGGAATCAAGACGTTTGGGGAGAGGAATGCATCAGCCTGTAAACATCGCCTCTCTTAGAGGGAAACCGAGAAAAAGGTGACCCCAGATATGTCATTAAACAATTTATTCCTGAGTGCGAATACACAGCGGTCTTTATATTCTCACGCCGAGTGCATTTCAAAGAAATCCATCCATCTTTTTACTGGACTGAGCCAGAGGCCAGAATCAATATTTCAACCCCCTCAATGCCGTTGCCAATTTCTCATAAAGATTTTCAAGTCTGACTTAAAAGGCCTTTTGTTATTGCACCTGTAACAAAAGTAAACTTTGGGTATTAAAAGCCATTTATGGGAAAGTTTAGTGATTGAGCGCTGCACAGACTTTTGATATCGAAGAATGGGTTTGCAGTGGAGCGAAGTAAATATATTTTTTTTAATCATGAAATCACAATTTTGTGTCCATGATAAGAGTTGTCGTTAACATTCCTCATTCCAGCCTTGTTTTATATCCTTGATACTTTTTTATATTTCAATTGAAAATAGAAATTTAAAAAGAGTGAAAAGGAAGGCCAACTACAAATGAATATGATAATGGCTACATAGACCATTTAACAGTAAACATTTGATGCTCCTTTCTTCAGTTTTTATTGTTTCCACGGAAAATATGAAAGGGAGTTATTGACGGTCTCCAAGGGAAATAGCTGACAATGACATAGTGCTTGAAACAGTGGATCAAATAGGATGCTAATGGTTGCCTAATTATGACATACGATAGCAATTATTGCCAAATTAGATAGCAGTTAAGGCTTACCTGTGTAGACTCAGACTCCGATTTTAAGGGGGCACAGCAGGACAAGAAAGGCCAAGTGGTTAGGCAAAGGGGAAATATAGGATAATGTAGCGCTATTAGCACAGTGTGTGTGCTTTTATTTGAATGAAATAACAGAACCCCATTAGATATGTATTCTCCCTGGAAGACCCCATGTCTCCTTCAGCCTCACCCTTCTCATCTTCATATTTTTTCTCTCCTCCTGGCAGATATTATTACTGCAAGACCTCCTTAGCCTCTTTGCCAATTCAGCAATTACCAGCCTTCAAACTTGATCTTTCTGTCTGGGAAATCACAGGTCTGCTCTTCACCCCAATCTGCCTCAATGGCTGCACTTGTTTCAACAAACATCTTGTCTGCAGGCGTCCCCCGTAGACCAAAACCACAAGGCAATCTTGGGTAATTTAAAACCAATGTCGACTATCTCATTCTTGCACAGTTAGTTGGGGAGCTTTAGAATCCTGAGGCTAAGCCCCTTAGGGACTGATAGGCCTTTTCACTCTGGCCCTATTTCACTTATCTATTGGCAGCTCCTGCCAAGTCCTATCTCAGCACTGAATTGCATGTATATATATACTGTCTGTTAGGGGACTTTGAACCGGGAAGGGATTTAGACAATCAATCTCAATATCATTATCAATCACGTCTTGCTGTTCCACACATTGATTCTGGGGAAATAAAGAAGTTTGGAGCAGAGATTTCCACCGATAATCTGCCTGGCTGATCCTCGCGCTTGTCAGCAACGTTTTTTGCAAATCAAAGCCGACTAACTGCATCCAGTGTAAAAGTGTAAGATCATAACAGTGGAGGAATACTATGTTTATGAAATGGTGTTGCTGGCTGACAATGCAGAAAATATAATCCTGTGAATATTTTGGTTCACAATATGGTTCCCAGATATACTACGAAGAGGACTAATTATTATCCCTAGGGTTAAAACCTGTTTCGGGTACCACAAGATACCATAGCAGGGCATTTCTGTGGGCATTTGATTTCAAATATCAAGATGAATGTCTCTACAGCGGAGGTAAAACACGGTCTCTGATCAAATGTGTCCTTATGCATGGCTAGATCAGGGATGACAGCCTGTCTCCTCAAAGATACGCAGAGTTTTGACAGCAGATTTTCAAGCTACGTATGGCAGAACTTGGCACAAAGTTCCCTTTCCTGCTGTGCTTGTCAAAAACATCCTGCAAATTACCTCAAACCCATCACCATTTCTTTCACCTGCCAGGTTGCAATTAAGATGAACATGGAGTTCAATTTAGACGAGATGATCCTGAAATCCTTTTCCAAAGAGGTAAAATATAAACCTAGTAAGGCCTTTTGAGGATATAAGTATCCTCTAAGGTAAACCTCAAACATTATGCTAATTATCTACCGCAGCAAGGTCCATTTTGAATGCCGTCAGGACCGAACCACTCAGACAGGTGGAGACCACCGGCACCAATCACACAGTTTAGAAGAGACAAGGGGAGCAATTGCCCCCTCATAGCCAGAGAGACTGGGAAAGCCTCCACATGTTGAGCATCACATCTAATCTTATTGGAGGCACTGAGGACAACCACCTGCTAGTGCTCATGTAAATGTATGAGGGAGGCAGAGTGCGGGGCAAGCTGAGTGTTTAGCTTGCAGAGCGCTAGCTTATGTGCATTCTGACTGGGTTGTCAGCAACAAGGCTGGTTAACAATGGCTCTCCTCCCATTGTTGTTCTCATCATCATTCTGCTCTTTATCCACACAGGGGGAGCCGCTGTCTGCCTCGCTCTCTCTCTTCTCTCTCTCTTCCCTCTCTCTCTCTCTCCAGAGAGGAGGGAGAGGAGAATTAGGCTGTTTTCAATTCAGCCTAATAATATCTGTCGGTGGCCAGAGTGAATGGCAAAGCAAGGTGCGGTTGGTTTGGCTTTCCATCTGGCTGCGTTCAGCATAGCCTGGAAATGATATGGTGGCTGAGTGTAAAAGTGGCTAGGTGCCACGTGATTAAAATCGCTTCTTATTTGTAGAAAAGATAAAAGATGTTGGCACCACAGGGGGCTATTCAATTGTGTTATTGTCGGACACCAGGCTAAAACTAAAACATTGCTAGATCATTTATTTTCTAGTCCCCATCAGGGTCTTGTGCCTCATGTAGGGCCCGCATTCAGGTGAAAGTGCTGTTAGCCTGCTATGAACATTTATGTATGTATATTTCTATTTTATTATTGCATGGTAATGTCTGTGCCTTATAAAGTCTGCTTTTTGCCAATAGATGGATAGCTCACAAGCAAGCTAGATGTAGCCCTATTTGTTTCTTTCCTTTGATAACGATGAAAAGGTAACAAAAATCATTAAAATAAACAAATAGCACAGAATATTAGCTGTGTTTCTGGTTTTAACTGGTATAGATTTCCACATGGTGTGCAAACAATATTTTGTATGGCACTAGAATATAGATTTCAATGAACAGCAGAACTTCATGGGGTCTTCTAGATTGTTCTACTTCTCACAGGTCTATGGAAAGGATCCATGTAGATGGTTTTACAGTAGGATCGATCCTCAGCATATCAATTCTCAACAAGGTTCCTGCTCAATATCATACGAGTCTGGAAATAAAAACATCATCTGGATCGGTGTCGCATTCAATCATGTGTGATGGGCCACCTGGCCAGAGCCACAAATGAAACGATTCTTACGGAGAGACAATAAAGGCAGAGAACTTCTCCAGGCTTCCCTTGGAAAATGGATCTGCACCTAGCCGGAGACCCAGTGGAAAGAGGACCAAGTAACAGTGTGTACACAAAAGGAACGCCCCCCCCCCCCCCACCACCCAACAGTTTGCCTCCCTCCAATTGAAAACAGCTTCCCCATCTAAGCAGGGGATGACCCTTTAGGTTAAAGCACCCCAATCCACCAAGAACCAGCTACATCAACAAACATTTTAGTTCTTTACAAACTGTGTAACATGGTGGAGTGGAAATGCTAATGACAATATTGGTAAAAAAAAAAATCCCCAGTTTCACACTCTGTTTCTCCTAGTCCAATTTGTCAAACATGCCAGTAACAACGGCAGAAATTAATCCAAAGAGAGTCTTCCTCTAGAGGAGGGAGTGATTATGTTTGATCATGGAAATAAACAAGAAAATTAACATGCTTTGTCAGGTTTCCAAATCTGGAATAATTCTGGTTGTGTTTTGTTTTTCACATATACAGGAGGGAGAATAATTCAAGGTTGCATGTAGAAGTATTAAAGAATCACAAAAGCCAATTAGTAAATGTAAGGATAGAAGGATGCTTGTATCAATCCCAAAAGTAATAGAAAATGTAGGCCACAAGGCAACATTCACATTTAGGTTGAATTAGAGAATCAACTCAATTAAATAGTGACCAGATAATGTTGTGATCATGGCTGGGCTAGCAAACCATTGATACATTGGGCCAGATGGAGGAGGTGGGGGGGGGGCAGCAAAGGTGAGAGGATCAGGAGATTGGTGGTGCAGGCGTACAGGGGTGAGCGGGATCGGAGGTTTGGCCTTGGGAGATGGGGCTTAGGAGATTCTCCTCCTTGTGTGTGTCTCTTTTCAGACCTCTGTCTTACATGGTCTTCCCCTGCAACGCTTCAAACACCGCTCCCGGTGCCTTTGTTTCTGCTCCGAGGCGCTATTAATGTCCTCCCTGAAAGAAAAGCCTCTGGCCAGGCCTAATCCTCCTGGGTCAACTGCAGGGGGTGGGGATGTGTGAAAGGCAGAGGCATTAAAGCCCACTTTAAAAATCAGTATGTGCACCGTGGTCTTGGTGTGTTTGGCAACAAGGGAGCCTGTGCTGTTATGGTCACTGAAAAAGCCCCAAAGTTGGTGGGTGGATTGCGTTCACAGGTGTGTTGAACAAAGTTTTATGACAGCTGTTTCCATTTTGAAAAAACAAGGTTTGTGCTGTGCCTTCAATAACTTGCAGTAGTCCTCTCCTCCTGGTGTAAACGGTGTGTACAGCAGTACAGCATCGGTTGGGCATGCCTTACAAGCTGAACAGTGTCGACAGATGTTTATTGTTGTAACGGTGCCTGTGCAGAATTTAAATTCGGAACCCAGATCGTCAGCAAGAGAATTGTTCACTGCTGTCAAACACAAATGAATATCCAACTACCGATCAGTGACCCATTATTTGCATTTGTTGTTTTCCATTGTATTAACATAATATTGTATTGCGGCAATACAATGCACTGTATAGTGTAAAGGGAATATTGCATATCTTAAGTGGCACAACATACTACCTAGACCTTATGATATAAAGGTTGTTTTTGTCAATTTACTGAAGAGTATCTTATTGGTACAGGATAATAGTGAGGGCAGGGAAAGGTTTTGTTTTTGGGGCACAGTGGTTTTGCTATGCTGTAAATTTACATTTAGCTTTAGCCCCTTTACTTCAGCACCATTAAGATGTAATATGAATGCTAACCAATAGCTGGTTACAAGCTCAATGCTAGGTGGTGAAGGGATAAGCAAAAGCCTACACTTGACTGCATTATTTGCACGGTGTGTTGCTTATGACTCTGATAAAAGCTAAATAGGAATGTTGTTATTCGTAACTGCAGTACTGAGAGTGAGAAATATTACCATTTCAACTCAAATCAGTTTGACTTAAAATAAGAGTTGTCTGGGCTCTGTTTATATACTAACCCATTTTTCACACAAAAGGGGAATGTCTTCAGCTCACCATATTGCAGCGTGTGAGACAATGCAACATGTCAAATACCATTATTCACCTGCTCCAAATTCAAACAGTCAGCTGCCGTGAATAAGTGCGCACGGAAACAAAGGAGCGCACCACGGATGCCTAATGCCTCATTAATATTTTGAATTATTAAGGTAAATTATTGTACAAAGGTTCCTGACCTATTTTTTTCCCCCCGCTTACAGTCCCATCCAAAGCTCACACATCACAGCATTCATTGTGGGACCTACATTTCATTATAGGGCTTAGGGCTTCTGTCTGGCAGGTTGTTTCCTTGGGAGATTTCAGTTTCCTAACCTTGGCAGCCTTCTTTTGTGTCCCTTCCAGGATCATTCTTTGGTCTAGCTCCTGCAGGACCCAGCTGAATGGTCACTGGGATTAGGCTGGAGCACAGAACCCTCCGAAGCCGAGCGCCTGCGTGATCTCTGGTTAAACTATAGGATTCTTCCTTATTAGTGACAAACATAGAAAAAAAGTCTTCGACTAGCATGAGCAAAAGTAGAACGGAGATAGTCCAGACGCTGTAATACCACATGGACAAAACATAATTTACCTTCTAGATATAATATTTGATCTAATTCCTCGTAGTCTACAAAAAGTAGCAGGCCATAGCATGATATTGTTTCATTAAATAAAAAACTGAATCAAAAACCAGGCTCATTAAATGGTTAGGGTAGGGTTAGGGTTAGGAAGTTAAATCAGTGTGCAATACCCAAATAACCTTCAGGGTTCCACATGTTATATAAGTAGCAATCCACGGAACCACAAGTTAAACTTTCTAATTTTGAGCTTGAACTTTCATTATTTTTAACTATGGATGGCACTTGATGACTCACTGATAAAAAAAATAATGAATTGATAATAAAATGTATGGTCAACAGTATTAATAACACAAACTCTAAGTTGTACCTAAAAACAGCAATGTCTATCAATCTGTCTATACCAGGCTTAGGGCCTTTAGAGAAGTTGTCATCAGCCGAATGAGCACAAAGGTCATGATACTCATAGTTTTTCAACATTTTACAGAAAATGTCTCCTCTGTTCAAACATCACTTTGAATGTCGTGGTCGTCTTGACCATCCCCCCTGAGGTCCGAAGGGGCCTATATTGGCCAGGCCCGAAGAGCTAAATCAATCAAAACCGAGAGTGACGCCAAAGCCTCCGTTCACACCCTAACATGGCAGCACTCACAGCCATGTTTGGGGGCTTTTTTGGACACGCTTTACAAAGATGTCAGCCACGACACGGCCACAATGACAAGCTGCCGGGCGGGCTTTGTTGAAAGGAAGAACTAGGCTCGATGTCAACGTTAGTACACATCCTGGGAGACGACTCAATAAAAAAACGAAAATCCACGCTTGCTATGCTAATGTTCCGGAATAGTTAGAAATCACCCTATACTATAATTGTAACTGCGGCACCTTTGAACAAAATGCCTAAGAAAAGAACACCATTTGGCAATGTGACTTTGTCCTGTACCTAGGGCCGGTGAAAATTCCACCGCACAAAGCAATGCATCTGCTCTTCCCATTCACTGCAATGGAGAAAAATAATGAGGACACCTTTGTGATTTCAGCAGTAGACATCTACATAATTAGTTGGTATTCAACATATCTGTGGACTGACTCTTGACTCGCAAGATGGAGACTGAATGTAAAATGGGGAAGCTGTTCCAGAGTAATGAGGAAATAGTTTAGTGGTAAGAGTAATGAGCATGTATTTATGCATGCAAAATGAAGCCCACCACCATATGCTGCAATAATTTGGGAAAAGTACAGGGTATTGATTACATGCAAATGTGGTCAGTCGGGGTCCCCACGGGTCTGAGGGTACATCCAGATGTTGAAGGGGAGAACCCCAGATTTACCAGACTAGGGGTCTCAGGGATGCTGATCTGCTGTTAGGAAGATGAGTTGATACTGACTACATTTTTTACATTTCTATGATTGGTGATTAAAAATTACATTTATAATTCCAGCAACAATCATAAAAATAGAAAACATTTGATGAAAACCTACTGCAACTTCAGCTAAAGTATATGCATACACAAACAAACAAGATAAATGCCTGCAAAGTACAGGTTGGATGACTTCCCAGTGCAGAACAAGATACATCTGAATATGATGGGATCATGAGGCTGCGAAGCATTTGCTTTTAGGAGAGAAATATTGAAAACTGCAAAAGTTATTTTTGAAAATAATAGGATAAATATTCTCAAGATTGTGCACAGGATTTAAAAAGTACTTTGTCACTCTGACACTGACACACTTGTTTTAAATGTTTGAGTTAAGAAGCTGCCAAATGAGTGAAACCCTAGTACTCAATTTGTTGTTTTTTTAATCTCGGGCTAGCCCAAAGGCCAGAGCTCCTAATGAATAAGGTGTCTAAAACTTTTTGAGAGGCATCTGCCATTCAAGCATTTAATTAACCTGTGGTTCATTCATTATAGCTGTGGGTGTGAAGAACAGCAGTGCCCACAGATATAATTGTGTTACACAGGTTGCAGGGGCTAGGGCTAATTACTGGCTGGGACACAACCCAGGCACTTTATATATCAGACTGACGGAACAAACCACAATGGCTTGTGACAAGTGCTGTCCTCCCTGGAGTGCCACATCCACCTCTGATAGCAAAGTAACTCAGTGTGAGCGCCACAGACGCACGTCATCGCCGTAGCATACGGGTTGACACGGGGAAACGCACCGAAACAACAACCGCATTATGACCGTGAAATAAAAAAGTGGAAGCGTATGCCAATTAGTACTGGAGAGACTATGAACAGCGGCTACATATAGAAACAGGATCAACAGACACGACGGCTTGCAATTAAAAAAAACAAAACGATGGAAAATGAGGGTCAATGCAAATTCCTGGTTCATTTAACATTCTGAGGACATGACAATAGCTCTGGCTGAATGATAATAACGAATGCCCAAGAGGAGACTCTGCTGTTGGTTAATGAGCTATAATTTAGAACTATTAATCTGGAAGAATAAATAACCATGTAACATTATAGAAAATAACCATAGGGAAAACAATGGCCAAATAAACCCTTATGGAAAGGGCATTTCTATTGCATTGCAGCAGGTTATAGACTACCTGTACCTTTATGGCGACTGAAGGACCTCAATCCCTTATAGTAAATGGAATATAAATACTACAGTATAATGTATGTTAAACAAATCAAACATTTCTTTAATATCTTCACATTTTTAATCGGTGCGTTAAAAAACTACAAAGACAAATGCAGGTTGAGACTAGTAAGAGATTATTGTCTGGCTTCATCACCCATCTTTGTGCCCTGGCCTAATTCACCTTCTGGCCAACTCAGTGTGCGTCAATGCTGCACTGACAGCCTGCAGTTATGGTGCTTTTTAGATTAGACATCCGGAAGAGCAGAAATCTCGCAACCAAAGTGCAGACAAAAGAAAAGCAAACGGGAGCAAAGACTCTGGAGGGTTTGTCCAATGAATCATTGGCACATTTATTTTTTTCCGTTTTAACGCCTCTTTGACAGCTTGTCTGATCTCTTCCGAAACCCAACCTTCTCATCTCCGCGTGCGCTTACGTAGAATTGGCTGGAGACGTCGTCTCTGCTCATTGACCTTGATGAAACTCGCGAATGAACTTGAGCTCTCTAACTAAGTGCCTTTTCTAACTATGTGCATTAAAGGCACATTTTATTTCCCAAAGGGTCGACATCAAAAAAAAAGTAGTAAAAGAATTAAAGAGGGAAAAGATCATAAGAAACATCAATGTTCCATCTTCCGATATCTATATCTATATATATATACACACACGGACACACACAAACACCTCTTCACGTCTTTCTCTAGAAAGCTCAGATAAATAGTTCCGGTGTTCAGAAAGGGGAGCACTGTTGGCCTTCCAGGCTGACTAGTTCATTTTCCCCCTGCCAATTTTGTTTATCTCTCCGTTCACATGCTGTTCAGTGTCCATTTATCCGTGGTGAGGGGTTTTCTCGCTGGCAGGAGCGATCGCTTCCAACTTCAGGGGCCCTGCGAATCGAAGCGACGTGACGCTTCGCTCCGGTGACAACTTGCGACAACTGGCGTGCATGCTGCAAGACTTGCAGTGTACAAAAAGTGTGTGTGTGTGTGTGTGTGTGTGTGTATACACATGTGTATGTGTGTGCGTGTGTGTATACACGTGTGTATGTGTGTGTGTGTGTGTATACACATGTATGTGTGAGTGTGTATACGTGTATACGTGTGTGTATGTGTATATACACGTGTGTGTATACGTGTGTGTGTGTGTGCATGTGTATATACACGTGTGTGTGTGTGTGTGTGTCTACGTGTGTGTGTGTGTGTGTGTGTGTGTGGTGGTAGGGGATAGCCTTTAGCTTTTAGCCATGGAAGCATCAAACCCCCACATCACATTTCTTCAGTCAACAACAAAGTCCCCTTTCACATCATTTGCTGGGAGATCACGATCAATCCCCTCTGAGAGTCTGACTCTGATACTGATGTGTCTGGTCGCTTGGTGAGCGGGGCGACAGAAAGTCCAATAGCCCCACAGAGAGACAGAGAGATGGGGGAGGGGTCGGAGCCACCCCACAGCCAAACAGCCTCTCCCCCTGCCCCTTATCCCCTTCGCATCCATTTGGATTCTCAAGGTCATCCAGTTTACCAAAACTAAACTTGGTATATGGTATATTTTGGGACAGCAAAACTCAAATAGTAATATAGATATTTTTCTAAATTAAAAAATCACCACAAATAAACACTAATTGGTAGCTAATTTTCTTAGTTCTTGCCTGGCTGATTTATTGCCTCTGGGCTACTATGAATTATTCATACGAATGGCAAAACAGCTTTGTGTAGAAACCTACAAGGCATTGCATTCATTATGCGATCATGCCAAGTAATTCCAGGCACTGACGGCTTGTATTAGAATAATATGCATATTGGGTATTCTTTTTTTCTTCCTTTTTTATTCCTGGGGCATTGGCAGGCAGTAATAGCGCTTCCGTTGGCAGGGACAGAGAGGGATGCAACACACTCCTGGCTGACAACACCCCCTTTGACTGAGGATGGAGAGCCAAGGGGGGGCCAGTGTTTCAGCACTGCAACCCCACACACGTGCCCCACCCACCCCCCCCCCCCCCCCCCCCCCCCCCCCCCCCCCCCCCCCCCCCCCCCCGCGCCCCCCCAACCCCCCCCCCCCCCCCACCCCCACCCCCACCCCCCAGCCGCAGCCCACCCCTGGTCCTGGAAGGTGGGATTTAAGCCGTGTGCTGTGCTGGTACTGCCAGGCCTTCGGGGGGAGCGGAGGAGGTTGTAGGTTGTGTTCTGTCAAAACGTTCCTCTCCCCGTAGATTCCACCTTGTTCTCCTCTGACTATTTGTTAGAGGAGTGCCTGGATATCGTGGGAGATCACCCATCAGGCTTGGTGATCTGATGATTAATGGTATGGCTCTTCCCCCTTGTTGTGTTTTTGTTATTGCATTACCATGCACGCACTGGCGGCTGAGGAAGGACAAGTCAAAGGCGCATGTAGCCGTGCTCCAGATGTGTGCAGACGGCATATGAGAGAAGACACGGTTGTCCCCAAGGTGCCCCCTTCTCCCCCCCCCCCCCGCCCCCCCCAACCCGTCTGGTGACAACACCTCTGCCTCTGTAGGGTTTCCGTCCCCACTTCCTGTAGACAGCGCTAGCACAGCACAGGCAATGCAGGGGGCAATGAGTCAGATAAGAGGAAGTAAAACAGAAATGTCAGCGGAAAGGAGCGGGGGACGGTAAATGGCAGCAGGCGCCCGGGCGAGGTGTCTGTCTGGCCAAGCGGTTCCCGTCGGGGTGAATCTTGTCGCCGCACGGAGGACACCGTGCTTCCGGAGGTCCCAGGCTTACAGTGTCCTTGGGCGATGGCGCCACAGTCTTCGTCGGATGAGAACGCGGATGCCTCTTCCAGGACCCGGGAGCCTTCATGTGCAGCCAGCCACACAGATCTCGTTTTCAAAGGAGGAGACGGCGGAAGATGAACCTGTAACCTTTAGCGTAATCTGCAACCTTCCTCCTAGCATGGCTACAAAACCATAATCTCAGAAAAAATATTATGTTACTTTTATTTATTCCCAAACCACTGGGCTATTGCCATCATCCATGTCTGGTATGTGGCCACCTTCAACAACAAATGCTCCTCTTTTTGAGAAATGGTTAGTGCAGATTCTTACTTAATTTCCAGGGCTGATAATGGCGAGTTATCAGTCCACAGTCCATCAATCTTCCCTTGTTTGCAAATGATTGATAAATGGCTGCATCATTTTAGGATGCTCGGTAGTACTTGAGTAAGGAGTCCCTTGGGGTAGCTGTTTTACTAGCAAAGTGCTGATGCGTCGAACGGCCACCAAAATAAATCACTTGTTAGCTTTAGAACCTCTTACCAAGCAACAATAAAACATGATCTGTCTCATTCTAGAAGCGTAGTGGGGGTGGCTGGGGGTTTGAAGAGATGATCATGTGTTTCAAGCATCCATCCTCATTATCCTGTGTATCAAAGCTGTGCTGCTGGGATATTAGGGTACATCAACATCAGGAATGCCCAGTGGCATGGAATAGGTCCTATCAGGAGATAAAACTGTGGTACTCGTTACATGACAGCCAGTTAAAATGATAACCCAGTGCTAGGTCAGGTGAAAGCCTATCCGAGCCGAATGTTGTTTGTTCAGAGTCTAGTATGGATAATTGGTTAAATCCTGTTGTCACTGTTTCCCTTGTTCCAGAGGCAACTTCGTGCACTAAAAGTTCACCCTTTTTTTGTTAATTTCCTCCAAGAGAGAGGAGATGACATTGAATTCTAAAGCGTTTCCCTTCAAAAGGTGCCTGGCGTGGCAGCTGCTGTTGACTCTCTGTTTCCTAGGAGGCAGCAATATATTAAACATGTTAAGAAAATCCCTACATATTCCACGGGTAAATTGAAAAGATGTTTAAGAACGTATTAACGGGTAAAGGATAATATCCCTGCTGGAATTAGGGATTGACAGAATTGGAGCAGCTCGGGTGAAACATTAATTAAGCTTGGTGTTTGAACGTTCCTCTGCTGCAGCACAGAGCACTGCCGGCCGTTTGGTCTACCGTCCTCATACATATCTGTAGAGCCTCAACCCACACCCCCCACGACACATCCAAATGTCAACGCAGAGCCGCACTACTATTTCAACCCCGGTAACCATCAGCAGACACATTAATATATCAATCTTAATTGTCCCAAGGCCTATTTTTACAGGGCACAACAAAACAAAAAGTAAAAAGTCACGAGACAAGCTGGCACAATACATCAGTAATGAAAAATGGTAACCAAGTCTTGATAAGAGAAATATCATAAATCCAGTGGCAAGACACCAAAGGTGAATTCGCAGAGTAAATGTCAGCTCCTTGCGTTGGAAGATGAGCCTCTGGGCCCTGCCACTGTTAGTTCAGAAGTGTGTATGTGTGTGTGAGTGTGAATGAGTGTGTATGTGTACAAATGTATTAGTCTCTGAGATAAGGTGCGCTTATTGGAGTGTGTACCGTTTAATCTGCGCAGAAAAAAGAAGTTGGAAACTAAAATTAAAATAAGCCTACACTTTCACAAGTAGGCAGACTGAACTTCCACCTCACGCCCAGCTACTTAAGATGATTGGAATACATTTACCTCACTTTTCTTTTTTCAAAATTCTGATTTCAGATAATAGTCGCAATGAGCGCACAAAACAATGTGACCCCACTTGGTTGACCCCTTTTGTTGCTGGGAAATTGCAGCTAATGACATGCTACTGCCTACTGCACAGACAGACTTATTAAAAGGATTCTTCTCACAGCCCCATCAATTGACACATCTCCAGAGGAGCCCTGTGCCTGGGTAACATGAGGAGAGCAATTGTAGAATAAATCACTCGCAAAATCCCAGTTTCAGAGGATTTTTTTTTTACTTAAAAAGGTTATTTGAATTATTTTCTTTATTTTCTCGATAAAACGTACCAATTTGATCTAATAATACCAAGTAGATTCCCAAAGAATATAATTAAAATGGATGAGTTAACCTAATTTGTAAAGGATAGAATTAACAAGGTTGCCGTCGAAGAGATATGTGCAATGGAGGTTGCAGTGGTACACTTGGGCATACAAAATTAGCAGGCCGGCTACCAAAGCAATACATGTAATTATAGAAAATGAATATGCGTGTTCACATTACCAGAAATTAATAAAAACTAATCTCATTCCATCTACTGCATTCAGGTGTTCTGGGAAAAGTTGGCCATCTCTGCGGAGAGGGGGGTTAGGGTCCTCAATTAAAAGTGTGATGCAGAGCATAGTTATAATGCATTCACCCCTACCCACACCCTATTGCATCTCCAAACGTCTTCACACAGAAAGAAGATGAATCTGTTAGTTTTTTTTTGGAAGGGGTTTGTTGTTGTCATTGCAGAAGAAGCACTAATTAAACTCATACATAATATTTTATGTAAATGTTGTGCCTTCTTTGATCTCTGCATGAAGTGGAGGACAGCCGGATCACAGACTTGGGCTAGATCTGTCGCAAGAGTCAGAAGAGGAGAAGTGAGGTGAAAGCTGATGGGTTGTGATGTTTGTCAGTATGTGGCAAATATGTTTGATCAGAAGATTATCAGTGTGTGTAGTGGTGTGTGTGTACGTGCAGTGGCCTGTGCACAGATGCTTGTGTGTGTGTATTATGTGTGTGTGAGTGAGTGTACGTGTACCTATACGTGTATGTGTATGCGTGTGTATGTGTGTGTGTGTGTGTGTGTGTGTGTGTGTGTGTGTGTGTCTGTTAGTGTGTTGTGGGAGGCCTTTCCAGGGATTAAAATTAACGACACCCCATCGTCCCGGGGACATAATTAATTGTCATCGGGAGGATCAATATTCTCTCTTGGGTCGACCTCGGGACGAAGATAAAATTGTGGGCACTGACTCCATTTTTTCTGTTTAAGTTTTCAACTTAAACAGACTTATGTGAAAAGGTAAATGGAAAAAGGAAAAAGGACTGAGCTTCGTTCAATTGGCTGGCGTGCTCGTCTTTTTGTTGAGACGCAGCGACTGCTTGCAACAATGTTGCAGCCTGCTGCTCTTGCACTGCTTGCCGCTCGAGCTGAGACGAGACAAGGATACTGTCACCCACTGGTGCCATTGTGCACCCCCAAAGATAAGGTTGGGGGTGAAAAAAAACCTTAATATTGAAACGAAGTGAACCGGCACGATTTCGTTGTCTGACCCTTTTGATTCTTTTGACTTCTGATTCTTTAAATAAAGCAAACACGATAGAACGCTGCGCTGAGCGAAAGAACGTTGTTCAAGGACACACAAGATGAGGCAATGTACGTGCATTGTAATGCCCACAACATGAACCTTGCCTTTCAAGATGCCGTTTCAAAAGTTAACATATGCCGAGATGCAATAAAGACAGTCAAAGAGCAGGGCCCGGTTTCCCGATAACATCCACTCTTAGCGCGCTATATTCGATTGCTCAGAGAACGATTTGCCATTTCATGCGCAGGTGTATCTAAAAAATATTGCAGTCTTTGCGAATAAAACATTGCTTGAAATCCTTCTAATAGGCTAGGACTAAACATATATTTAACCATGGTCAAACAAAGCATAACCTCACTGATTTAAAAACAATAAAGAAAATATATAAACAGTGGAGGAGATTGAGGCAATTACATCCTTAAATCTGTCGCAGCCGTTCAAATGAGGCTATAGATTTTCTATTTAGAAAGGTGTCTGATTTATTATTTCTGAAAATAGAACTTTTGAAATGAAAGCTACATTTTGAATATAGTTGAATTAGCTTATTATATAATACTATTTATGATGAGACTGTTTTGCTTTTTCCTACCTGTGTGCGGGCTTTGCGCACCGTCAAGGGAGTCGTGGTTGAAAAAAGTATTTTGATCACCTATCCTACCTAGTGTTCACTTACACTTACTATTACTATTATAATTTGTAAATAATGAACTACTGTTCTGAACCTTAAATTCTGAAAGCAGGACTTTCAGAGAAAAGTGAGAAGTGATATTGACTACTTTTTGGTGAAACACATTTGATTTATGACCCCCCAATGTTGACCTGAAGTCCGCGCCACCGCTGTCACCAAAGATCCTTTATTACTCTCTGCTGTCACTGCGCTGTGGTGCTCTAATCTGGACCAGAGACGATGTTGCGCTGGCTGAAGCCTAAAGAGACCAACGCCCTGGCTACATTTGGCACCGCTGAACTGAATGTCATCATGGAGCATTTCCGCCCAATCCTGTTGGAGCCATGCAAGGACTTTGAATCTGAGGATGCAGAAAGGCAAGAGTGGCTTGACCTCAAGATCCTGGTTACCCGTCACTACAGGCATCTCGATTCCCAGGTAAGTGATCCTCCACATTAACAGCAACACTGTACTTTTATAGCACATTTCCTACAAGTTGACTGCAGCAGTGTGCTTAGGTCCACAAAGAATCCCAGTATAAAAACATGCCAGATGAACAGACTTTCAAACCATGCTCTCAGGTGCTATGGCAGCGGCTGATCCAACCTAGCCAGCCTCATGCAAATCTCAATGCATGGCCCTCCTCATGACAAATACAATCCACTAAATGTAGTCACTAAATGGTCGAGTAGTGGGAGAAGGTCACGTAGACCACAGTTCTGTGACTGAGGGTTGGTTGTCACCTTGAAGCGAAATAAATATATTATTTCATCAACATAATACATTGTGGTTTCATTATATTATCAGTAAGTAACAACTCAAAATGTAAAAAAGATTTTTGGGAAAATTCGGGATGAGTCGGGACGGTTCAAAAAGTTTTTCGGGACGTTTTCGGGACGGTGGTGAAAAGCGTTAGTTTTAACCCCTGCCATATTGACGTAACAATTCAACATCAGGACAGTAGTCACCAACAGTAGACTACCAGTGGCTGTCAAGGTTTTCACATGGACTAAAACCAAATATGACAATGGCTTCAGCTTTAACTGTTGACTTTTCCAAAAGCCTGCATCACATTTGAGAACCGAGTATTAGAGACGTGGGTACGATGACCTTGCCAGTAAAAGACATTCATTGTTGTTTTTTTATCCGAGCGAGAGCGGACTTACGGGAATACAGCTTTAAAGACCCGGGAAAGATAACATTGACTGACGCAACTTATTCTTATCACAGTTACTCACACACAACACAACTCCCCTTTTGTCCCGCTTGTAAAACGAGAACTTGTTTTGACTATTTAGTGGACTTACTACTATGCTTTTACCAAAAGCACTTTACACTGATAAAGGCACGAGTCATCACTACTTAATATGCGGTCATTTAAAAGACGGATGCATGATTATAAGATCATTAGGTTAGGAAGCAGACATGTGGGGGGGGATCAAACCCATCAAACCCTGAATCAGCTTAGCGTCCAGCAACCCCAACCACTGGAACCATCCTCGCTCAACAACGATGCCGACATCCTGGTCGAGGACATGGGGTGGGAGGGGTGGGGGGGGTAACTCCTGGAACAATCCTGCCTAATGACACGGGACCAGGGCTGACCTTGCGGGAGCAGTGGATGGCCGACTCGGGCGGGTAAACAATGAAGTGTCGCAGCGTGAAGCCGAAGCCCTGCGAGGTACGTTGCAGGCGCAGGGTCTTGGGTCCGGGCCAGGAGAAGGGCTCTTCCTCCTCCCCGCCAGGGGAGGGCGCCGTGGACGTCTCACTCTGGTCCCGCCCGTCTTTCCGCTTGGCCTGGGGGGAAAAGAGGATGATAGATCAGGAATTGGATTATTTTTCATAACAATTATTACTTTAAACACAGGGATTCGTCTGCAAAAAAAACTTTTTCGAAGTCGGAATCGAGCGAATGATTTTCGAAAAACACGTCAGACAAAATGACTTGAAAATGATTGAATTGTTTTCTCTATTGTTTCTGTGTTTTTTATATTACAGTCAACAGACATTCCTTATATTTAGTTATGCGTTGGATCAAATACAACACATAACTTAATATTGTCTATGTTTCATGATTTAAAATAAATAATGCTGCTAACATCAATGCCTTATTGTTGTTTCCATCATGTGCTTTAATCTGCCATGCTAAGCACTTTACACTTTGTCCAGAAACATGCTCTATAAATGAAGTCACTCTCTGAGGAGGCAGCTCCACAGAGAGGGACTGTTCTCAGTCTCATTACACGCCACCGTTAAATTACAGTCACAAGCTCCGTCCCTGACTTCAATAAGGAGACTCTCTTCACACACAGGGGAAAGCAGGCATTTAGGATATTCTACAGGGCTTCGGTGGCACGGCCCGACGGTCTGGCTTTGTGCTTCAATTGTCTCTGGAGGCGTGGCTCTGAATACCAACATTGCCACCCTGCCTGAAACCTTCTTCTTAGCTAGCTTAGTGGAGATTCCTAATCTGCACCTCCTGGAAACAGT
>JAOPUD010000154.1:8210362-8225234 GCA_027122715.1 Trisopterus minutus | reverse complement strand
GGGGGGGGGGGGGGTAGGGCAAGGGGATGCTACAGCATCCTACAGCTTCCATTGATCGATTCCGTTTGAATCACGATGAAGGAAATCATCATCAGTTCACCCATTATCGCTTTCAACGCGTTGAGTGTGCCCAAAGGCTGTTCTGTATGACTGTTTAAAGATACATCAAGCCAAAAATGAGCATGTGATCAGTGTGTTAATGGTGGCAAGATGGCACTCAGAATGACGGTAACGAAACGAGTGATGCGTGCGGGAAGTGGATCAGGAGGACCACCACTGTGTAATGGACTGAGACAGCACATCTCTGCAGTCGTAGATTGTCCTTCATCAGGGGCTGTCCCTTTGAAATAAAAGGGAAATTCATTTTTTTTTTCTTTCATTTTCACAGGGAAGTCTTCTTTGACAATTCAGTTTGTTGAAGGCCAGTTTGTTGACTCCTATGACCCAACGATAGAAAACAGTAAGTGGGTTATTGATAGATCAATCAATAATACTGTAAAATGTATACTGTCAGGTGTAATTACAGACCCGTCGTATTATTACACCAGATGCAATCTGATCCAATGTAACATGAGTTTGTGATGCCTGATGTGTGATATTTGTCTTCCTGACAAATCTACCATTTTTCTGGGACAATAATTTGTGTATTTCTGTATGACATCTCTAAAACACAAGGCATTCAACACCGGGGAATCGTACCATTATTTTGTGGTATTTTTATTTAATTAGAACTCCTTGAATAGAAGTTGAGAAGATCGATATTTGTGTAACTGTTTTTAGCACAGCCTTGGGCATTAAAGCTATAGTGCCTTTTTAGCTATCGTTCTAAAAATGAAAAGAGGATTTTTTTCCACCTGTGAATCATTGACTACTAAAAGCCATACTCATATCAATTGGAAAAGTAGCATCATGCACTACAGCCATCACCTCGGTCTGTCTTGTACACACTCGACTAACACTCAACCTATTCACATCTCCATCATAAATCAAATCAAATTTTGTGATAAAAAAGGCTTTTAACAGCCATCCAGAAGTTTTCAAGAAATGTCTGTCTGCGTGCGTACATGTGTGGGATTTGTGTCCGTCTCTATAAATAACCTAACTATGTTTCACACAAAGTGAAGTGTGAGTGTCCGCATACAGCAGAGTGGAGCTGTATCTGAGATGATGTGTCTTGACGTCGCGGCTCCTCATCTAACTGACTTACCCCAGTGCAACAAAATACCGCTTATTTTCACAGCATTTTTTCATCATTTTCTTCTGAATTTTGAAATTCTGAAATTTTGTCTTATCCATGTTTTCTAAATGTTCGAATGGAATATCTATGTGTATATATATATATGTATTAATGTCGTTTTCTGTCATGCCACCATACGTTCAACATTCGAGTGAGCTAATGCGATCTGTCTTTCTCGGTTAGCGTTTACTAAAATGATCACAATAAACGGCCAGGATTACCATCTGCAGCTGGTGGACACCGCAGGGCAGGTAGGCCTTCATATGCCTTTCACCCCACGTTATGTTTCTGCTGGTAATAAGGCCAATGACAGGACATACAATTTATATTAGCCTCTATTTTGTGCCTTATAAATATGTTACCTAATACATATCACGGTGACAGCCTTTATTATATTGTCCTCTAGTAGTAAGCAGTGAATATGTATCCTGTTTTACTGTCGTTTAAAGTGATCTGTTTAACCTTGCTCTGTGTTTTTTTTCCAGGATGAGTACTCAATTTTTCCACAGACGTACTCCATAGACATCAACGGTTACATCCTGGTCTACTCTGTCACATCGAACAAGAGGTACTCTTTCACTGTCCTTATCACGCAACACTGAACGCCGGTTTGCCATAATTCATTACTCAGACTGTGCAGATTTGAGCTGATATGTTGTCCTTGGGTCTGTTCCAGTTTTGAAGTGGTACAAGTCATCCATGAAAAATTGTTGGATATGGTTGGCAAAGTGCAGTAAGTATAGCTCATTTGTTTTTCCTCAATTTGTGGTGGCTATAAAACATTCCTAACATACAGTATATCTACTGACTGTGTGCCATTTATATATTCGCTTTCTCAATACAGAGTACCAATTATGTTGGTTGGAAACAAGAACGACCTACATATGGAGCGGTATGTTGAGCATACACTGTCAATTAGACGTTAAAGTGGTACTAAATTGCACTTTGGCACACCGTAGATTGGATGCCTGAGCTAGCCAGCCCTGCTATAAGTCTTGCATACGCATGCTAAAATCGAAGAGATGTTCCACAAAGGTCAGCTAACGTTATCAGCTAACTGTACATGGCTTTAAGTAAACATTTATAATATATAAAATATTATATATATGGATTAATATTATACACGTTATATATGTATATTTCCTTCTTTTTAAGTTTATTTTGTAGTGGAGCAAGAACGAAATATATTGTATTGTGTAATATATATCAATAGATGTATGTTAAACTATACATTATATATATATATATATATATATAGAATAAGTCAAATTTATAGAACGCTTTTCCAAATGGTCGAAGACGCTTCACAATGGCAGCTAAATCATACTAATCAAAAAATATATATATGAACCTTGATTTAATTTGATTTATATTTTGTATTGGAGCCAGAATCAGCTTAGCGGAGCAGTCAGAGAGTAAAGGTGAATGCTGAGGGCTGACGGGGTCTCTCTGTTCCCCAGAGTCATCAGCTGTGAGGAGGGGAAAGCATTGGCCGAGTCCTGGAACGCTGCCTTCATGGAGTCTTCCGCTAAGGAAAACCAGGTACCGTGTCTTCACCTATCACCTATTGGGTGGCTGCCTTCTGCGTGTTGAATTGATGCCAAGGGCACCGATTCGTTTGGCACAGAGGAAAGCTGTGCCAAAACCTGGCGCCCATTCAAAGATAAGAAACAGCTATGGCACCACCGTAGCCTGTTTTGGCACTGATCCTCCATTTTATTTTTTTCACACTGTTTTCACTATACTGTAATTGTTCTGTGTGTATGTGTGTGGGGTCGCACATACAAGTAAATATATGATGGTGAGTTACTGTGTGTTTGTGTGTGTGTGTGTGTGTGGGCTGGTGGGTGAGCATCTGTACTCATGTATGTGTGTGTGTGTGTGTGTGCGTGTGTGTGTGCGTGTGTGCGTGTGTGTGTGTGTGCGTGTGTGTGTGTGCGTGTGCGTGTTCAGACCGCTGTGGAGGTGTTCCGGAGGATGATCCTGGAGGCAGAGAAGATTGACGGCGGCGCGCAGCCAGGAAAGACATCCTGCTCCATGATGTAGACACCGGCCAATCAACACACAGGACACTGCACTGGGATATCCCGTTACTTGAAGGCTAGCTGCCAGTTCTCCTACACCTCAGCTGACTCCACCCATACACCACTCCCCCCCCCCACCTCCGCTGATCCAAACCATACACTACTCCTCCCCACCCAGGGTCCTAAATACCCAGATACTCCCTGTTTATGGCTCTGATTTACGCTGTTATTTATCAGTATTTTCCTCCCCCTATGTCGACATTGTTTATTTATTTATTTATTTAATTTTTTTAAAGGATGAGTCAATTATTATGTCTTACCCACAATCCACCACTCTCTGGCACTGATGCAAACGCAGTACTTCATGTGTGTACCAGAAAGAAATGTTTGGGGGAATGCTTAATAACAGTGGAGGGATTTTCATACATCGTAGCCTCAATATGATGCTCTTATTCAGGCTAATTTGCTAACAGGCTAACTGTTTATAACCACAGCAATGAGAGCTACGAAAACAACATTAACGGACCCATATAAGGAAGAGTATAGACAAGACATTTTTTTCTGCTACACGAAAAAAAAGCTGTTTTTTCCTCCAACAATACAGCTACTTTTTCTACTTCATTTCAACGCAATACCGTCGCGCCTGTCCCTCCATTTGTTTCCATGGCCGTTACTGTCAGCCAAAAAAATACAACTTCTGCATCCATTTTCTAACGTTGAAAATGTTGTACAAATGTTTTTGATTGTAATCATTAAAGCAAAAAGTGGTTATGTAATGTAGCCTCAATATATTTTTTTATTTTCTTTTATTCTTCTAAACACAGTTGGGTTAAACAGCAATTGTTATGACAAACAGTTATTTATTTATTATAAGGGTAAAGCAACCTTCACACAAACATAAAAGGAGGGCGGTCAGCTGTACACCAGAGCACAGCTATACACACTGGGTCTGGTCGCTGCGAGGGACAATTCAATGCAGAATACACGGTGGGCTTCGTACAGTATTCGCATTCTAGAACGTGTTGCACATGTCATCGGCACAACAGTTGATGTCAATGTAGGAGTTCATCTTCAGCATCTCACAGTCGCTCATAGCCATGCATTTCTGGTACTGGCCATCTGAATGATAGAAGACAGAAACATGGATCCAGATTAAGTTAAATGGGTTTAATCGTTGATTTGTTACAATCTTTAAACATTTTCATTATGAGTTGTTTTAATGAGTAATGTTAATTCTAAGAAGAAGCAACAGCAGTATCGCTTCTGACTACTAAAAAACGGTTGTAATCTATTTGTATAGATGCACTATTCTGCTTCACCTCTGAAATAAAGCCAATGAATTTCAGAACTACGGACAGACAAAGAGTAAGCCAAGTATAAAATAGGCTTTGCTCATTTGACTGGGTTGGAATAAGGTTATTATATTTAGTGCGACATTGTTCCATGTCAAATGAAGTGAATGGAGCATATTGTGTCAGGAGGGGGGACTCACTCGGGGCCCTCCGGAACTTGGCGGCTGCACAGGCGTCCTTCTCTGGCTTACATGACTCCATGACCAGGTCACATGACTCCCCCGCTCGCCGGGACACACAGCGGTGGCAGTTCAGAGCGCTACCTAGAGAGAGAGAGAGAGAGAGAGAGAGAGAGAGAGACACAAAGTGAAGGAGAGAGATCGAGAGAGAGAGTTTGGTAAAATCTCTATCACCAATTTGCTTGTACTTTGATTATTCTCATCTACATGACACTAAGAATACTTACTGCACGAAGGGCGTCCTTGCTTGAGAAGCACCAACCTGGGCCATAATGTATGTAAGTGTAAGCGTTTTCATTACAACTGATGGTTTGGGTGCCTGTAGGCATCTCATCAAACCATAAAATCAGTTACCCAATGTCCTCAATTAAGCATAACTTGTTATTTATGGACCTTACTCCCCTGTACTGTTCCTGCGAAGGTCAAAGCATTTATGAAATGTAATTTGGCATGTGGCTTGCCCGGCCTGATCTCATGAGATATTAGCAGCATTGATTTAAGGCCGCTGATCGAGAGACTATCTATTTTGAGTTCAAAGTGTGCAAGGCACTGAGCTGGTCCGGCCGGAGGCCAAGCAGTGCAGAGCAGTGTTTAGACTCTACTGTTTGCTCAGTGGAGAATCAGTGACCGACTTACCGGTTGTTAAAACCAGGGCAAGAGCAAGGGACAACACCAGGAACTTCATGGTTCTGTTCAACCTAGATTTGAAAGACAAGCAGCAATCAGTACGATTTTTGTGCGCTTTATTCAGATCCTATGGACTATACAGTAGCTTAAGTCTACTTTTACTCAATTTCTCCTAACCCATAAAAAATATCCATAACCCAAGCAAACCCTCATGCCCTCAATTCGCTCAAAAGGCCATGAAAACAGGCCACTCCAAAAGTCAATACAAATATCAATGAAGATGACTATGTGAACATAATGCAGTTGGTTTTTCTTCTCAACTGGTTAATTAATTAAATATTAACCTAAGTGATATTTCAAGTGAAAACATAAAAAGACGCGTCAAAGGTTGCATTGCAAATTCTGTATACAAACAAAAGGAAATAATCAAATACCCACATCCATACGATCAATCAAAACAAAACGTTGAGCATAAATATCTACATACCTGTTTGCTGTAGAGTTGCAGAATATGATGTCACAGCAGAGTTACCACCTTCTCTTTATACCCACCTAGTTCCGGCGAAAGGCTCCAAACCACTTGTAAAAGCCCCCCTCCTGGTTACAGTTCACTTACTGTTTACACTAAGTGAGTCTGGAGCCAGTGACGTCCCCGCTGTTAATATGATCGTATATTATGCAAACAGGCTGCCACCTTTTGTCCATAAATCTATATAATTTAAAGCTTGGCTGTGCATATTAACGCACAGACTTGTCACTCAAAGGAACAAAGGATTGAAATGAATCACCCTGGCACAAAAAGCCTTAATAAACAGAAAGTCAGGGTGAAAGGTATGTTTGCTGTAGGTGGGCCCTGCTTGACGTACCTGACTTAAACTCAGTCATTACCATCACTCACAGCCCTACACTACTGACCTATTGAAACATTGAAATGAGCCATGTAAAGACTTGCACTCAATCTATGGGGGCAAGTCTTTACATATGGCTCGTTTCAATGTCGTTTCAAAGTCTGCGTAAATTCTAGTTTGCATTATTGGACTAATATGTGTAATGTCTCATGTGTGACATATGCTGGAAGTGTAGTTCAACGGAAATGTCTCAATTTGGGTGTGGCCAGACAGTACAGCTGTCGTAAAGTGTTAATCTGCTAATCTCAGCCAAAGGGAGCAGAGGTGTACAAGCGGGAGTCATTCGTGGGAGCAGGTTTTGTCATTGATTTATGCTCTCCAGCCCCTGTCTGGCCCACGTCCTGCCCCACCTGCCCAGGCTTTCATTCTTGGAACGGGGCGAACTTGGTGGGGGAGCTGGGGTGAAGGGGCTGGTAGTTGTTTGAAGTTCTAGCCAAGACTCCTGCTGATAGTGTTTCTCCTGCCAAGACGTTAAAGGGACCGTTCACAGTTTTTCCAAAGTCGTTTCCATATTGGATTTAGATATAGGGGGGTTTGTCGTAATTACCAGCCACCATAAACTCAATCCCCATGCATAGCTTCAGTACAGGATCTCTGTGAATTAAATGGAGTCACAATGGAGTGTGGTTGAGGGATGAAAGTTATTTCCCTGTCTCCAACACTCCTGGGTGTGAGCAGAGGGTGGTCTCGTATGCCTGGACTCTGCTGGGGTCCAGACTACCCATGGCTGTACAGATCCTTTCAGAACGTTTTTTCTTGGATGTCATTGATATTTAAAGTTTAAGTTTCCATCAAGTTCTCATCACAGTATTTTCTATTGGCTATTGGCATTATAACTCTAGTAAGCAAATGTCTGTCTGTATCTGAACAACAAATGAATCCAAATATGCAATCCAATCTGTCGAAAACAAATAAAACATTTGACAGCAATCTGGACCCATACCTCCACCCGAGCCACACTGAACAACACTGCCACAACCCAAAAGCCAAATCAAAGCAAAAATATCTGGCGGTATTGTGGTGCTCAGACCAAAGCCCATTATCAGCACAGGCAGATTTAAGGGAAACTGTCCATGTGGCACAATGTCTAAACCCTTCATTGTTGAACCCTTTGTGCGATTGGACTCGCGATATTTGCGCACACTCTATTGACCTGTATATATCAGGCGGTCCAAATGAGTCCACTTGTAAACTCTGGGTCAAGTTTGGAATAACACCTGGTCAAAATGTCGCAGTACTCTGGAAAGGTGAGTACCACAACATTGAATGTAGTAGTCATCATAGTTTAGACCCTTGAAATAGAAAGGCACAAAAATAACAAAACAAACATTTTGGTTTTGTTCTGACAAACAAATCAGAGGTTTTCTTTTATGAAACAACAATAACAAACAACAACAAAATGTAGTCAAGTTAAAAAAAAAGAGTTCAGGAAAGCAAGCAACAAGTGAATCCTTAAAAAAAACAAAAACAATGTCCCCATTCAATGGAAAGCAAGCGTAACTAACAAGTGAATAGCATAAACTATAAACCAACTCATGGTACAGCTGAACTGGCTTTACAGTCTGATCCTGCCATTGCCCATCCCTAACCAAAACCCTCTCCTCCGCTTCCCGCTGTAGGTGGTGTTCTACGAGGGGAAATGTTTCACCGGGAGACAGCTGGACGTCTTTGGCGACTGTGACAACTTCCAGGACCGCGGCTTCATGAACCGGGTGAACTCCATCCGCGTGGAGAGCGGCGCCTTCGTGTGCTTCGACCACCCCGACTTCAAGGGCCAGCAGTACATCCTGGAGCGCGGCGAGTACCCCGAGTTCCAGCGCTGGAACGCCCACAACGACCACCTGGGCTCCTGCAGGCCCATCCGCATGGTGAGGCTCCTGGGGCACCAGTGCGCAGACAGACCTCGGCCGATGGCTGTCTCCCGATTTGCTCACTGCCACTGACTCAGCTTGACAGATAAACAGGTGTGTGGGGAAATGAAATGGATGTGAATGGTGTCTTGATGAAACTGTTTGTCTCCCCCTGTTTTTCCCAGCACGGAGAGCACTATAGGATCGAGCTGTTCGAGGAGCCCAACTTCACCGGCCAATTCGTGGAGCTTTGCCAGGACTGCCCCTTCCTGCAGGGTCAGGGCATGGTCAAGAACTGTGTCAACTCCCTCAAGGCCTACGGAGACGGAGCGTACGTGTTCTCACAGCAATAGTACAATAGTTGTTCTCAGTCCTATGGCTGTATAGCAATGGGCCTCCCAGATGGCTTCTCTTTCAGCCAAACAGAAATTGCAATAAGATGTATTCACCAGAGAGACAAGGCTGTGACCGAGGTTTAATCTCAGTGGTTCATAACTCTTAAGATGAGACATAACATACTTTATTAATCCCAGATGGGGGATTCAGGCGTCACAGCTGAAAGTACAGAACAGTAGTAGAATCAGGATGAATTAAGAGATACAGAAACAAGAGCACCCATTTATCTTTTTTTTTTTTTCACATGGTTTAAAAGAGTACACGGTTTAACACTCCTGTCTCTCCCTCCTGTTCACCAGCTGGGTGCTGTACGAGGAGCCCAACTACCGCGGCCGCATGTACGTGGTGGAGAGAGGAGACTACTGCAGCCACATGCAGTGGCAGGCCCAGAACCCCAACATCAAGTCCATCCGCAGGGTGGCCAACAACTTCTAAGCCCTCAAACTACTATAGGAGCGGTGATGACCCCTGGAAATGCATGGCGCCAGACCAAGGCTCTGGCTGTGTCCCCTCTGCCAGCATGATTAGACCATACAATACTGCTGTATATACTTTGATATAATAAACAATGGAAAAGACAGAATCAAAAGGCTTTGTAAAATTAAGGAATATGAAGGTTAGAAAGAGTAGTGCTACAGTGATTTCTGTGTTCTATTTTTTTTGTGCGAGAAAAGCAGAAAGCTAGCAGGAAAGATGTACAGATACATATGTCACACGGATGGAATGCAAAAGGGACAACTGAACAACACGGGTAACATCAAGAAGCAGAAACATTCTGCCCACTATTTTGCATCAATATGTAAAATATGACTTCAGACAACTCAGCTCTGTTTATGTTTCTCCATACAGAATTCATAAATCCAGAAAGAGAATGAGGGGGGTGGGGTTCTGCACAGGTGGGTTTTAACACGCCCTGGAGAACACTGCTACCATATAGTGTCATTTATCTATTTTACTAAGAGGTATGCTCACCCCGGGGTTTGAAATATGATGACAGCAGAGTGTTTGGATGGCAATAACACGCACATACATAAACAGGGAATCATTTCCCGAGGTGGATGCGCGTATGTATACTTAGGCAGATATAAACACGATCCTAGAGAGGAGGTAAGTGTTTACAATGAACTATTGACCGTGGTTCCCTCCTGTGAGACAAGTTGTTAGCCTATAGGCCTAACTGTACAACAAGCTTGTTGTAATGAGGAGGCCATCCTTAGTGCAGCAGCCCGTTATATCTGCCGTTTACGAACCAATTAATATGCTTAGAAGAGAAGCACATTCCCGACCACATACAGGCCTAGGTATAATTGGAATGTAAATATATTGAATTACTTTCCCTTATAATTTGCCATTGTCTAAGAATCACACATTGCTACTTGGACTGCTGAACCTTGACCCGCATTCACATGCAATCATTTTTCCTCCATGTGTCATGACAATAACACATCTGTCCGTGCACTGTTTCCCTCATGGCCTATATTGAATTACAGGGTCAATATAGGATAGAGCTAATGAGGAAATGCTTTGTCTAGTGTTACGCTCCGCGGTAGTAGTTTAAGAGCGATTACCTGGCTAACCTTATTCCTCAGCCATTTGCTCTGCGCACACTCGCGTTTGTTGTGCGTGTGTGTGTGTGTGTGTGTGTGTGTGTGTGTGTGTGTGTGCGTGTGTGTGTGTGCGCGCGCGCGCCTGGTGTCACCAACTTTCTATTAGTCTAGACACGAAAGAGTTTGGAAGTAAGGCCTAATTGCGATTGATATTCCTCCACCATGGATGATATTGCCTTACAACAACGGCATTGTTCTTTGAAAGGAAAGGGAACTTTATATTTTATAATATAATAATAAAATATATGTATGTAATATCATATGCTTTTATAATTAACTATATACAAATATATACTATATATCATATTATATTGTAGAATCTTACGATAACATAAATAGTCTTATGTCTTTATTTGTCGATAGGCTTTCTCTCTCTGTCGCTCTCTCTCACACACTTCACACGAACACACCATAGCAATTTGTATGAAAACAGTGGGAATTTGCAGGATCCAAGACGTGGCTTAATGCCCACTTTGACTAGTGAAAGTAGTAGTAGCAGTTGTGTTGCGCAATCAGAACGCTAGTTTCATAGGCATGCTCCTATTCCTTGCCATTCAATTGAATGGTGAGAGCGAAATAAGGCGATCATTTCATGAATGCATCGTCGGTGTGGTGGTAAGGTCACTCCAGCTGCCTGAATTCCCCTCTTTGTGTTTACACATCCGGGTTTCCCTGTTTGCAGCCCATTCCCCATTTAGAAGCCATTTTGGACACAGATCAGTAACATGCATGTAAACCCCAACCGACCTCCCGACGCCGACGCAGTGGTGCTACTATTCCAACTAAACAACCTCAAGAAGCGCCGTCGGGTTTCGTCGCAGATCGTGAAAGAGACCGTCATCCGAACGTGGATGTAATTCCGATGCGAAGCGGCGCACACATCGAGGGAGTCGCTGCCCTCGTTGCGAATCGTTCGTCTCTGTCTTTTCTTGCAACATTGTTGCACCGCGGCTATTGACACGCTCTGTGGCTACCGGGAGGACCGCGGAGGCCTGTGGTCGTTTTTTTTTATCCGCGTAACTCATGTTTGGACCACCCGAGTTTTAATGTTCGCGACGGAAAAAAGAGAGAAAACCCCGAGTCGTGTATTTAAAACATAACATGTCGTTTTCATGGCTGACTTGTTCACTTCTTCTGGGAACTTTATGTGCAGGTAAGCTTCTTTTGTTGCGGCTGAAATGGTCTCATAGCTTCGAGCCTTCCCCCCCCCTCTCCCCCGAACAAACTTCAATGTCCGCCGCTCTGTTTTTATTTCAATGGTCTGTGTTTCACAATGGGGACATTGTGCGGTTGTTTTTTGTTCGTGTGTGCTCAAACTTTAACCGGGGTGTTTTATTGACTTAATAGCCCTCTTATACTCTGAGTTAATGTTGTCCATATTCATTGTCTCTCTCCCTCTCGTTTATTTGTTTGCGTAACATACAGCGTGAATATGTTTCCCGGGGTGTTATGGACGTTGCCTGACTTTTAAACTCCACACCGATCCACATGCATGGTCCCCTGGCCAACTGGGCTAACGAAACCTTGCCACTATTATCCGAACTGTTGCTTTCGCCCTGTCTTTTTTAAAACGCTGGCTGTAATAGATGGCAGCAGCTGCATCAACATCTTGAAACCCTATAGCCTCCTACATCCCAGCCCTGTGTTTTTGTTTGTAGTAACGCCACGAAGTCGGCGATTTCCAAATACCATCGTGTTTGGTCATTCATAATTGATGAATTGCACATTTTAAATGTAGGGCTGTACGGCGTCGTCCAGGACGAGCACGTTATCCTACATCGAGGATGGGAGTAACATAGGTCCGAGTCTGGGTTGTTTAGTAGCCTACCTCGTGAAATTTAACATGTGGAGTGTTTTCGTTTTTTTGTTCGCTTCCCCCATATGTATTATGATTTTACTTTTTATTATCGAGAGAGTTGGGGAAACCTACCCGCACGCCCCCCTCCATTGGAGATGTTTGGTTATAGCTGTCATTCTGGTGGTCTTTCTGTAAAAAAAACTCATTCAGCCAGTGTGCTGCGAGCTAAAAATAAATCATAATAAATGGCTTTATGGTGTATGGATCAGAAGCAGAATGTATAACAAGATGCCCATACACAGCCTGTGTTGTGGTATAAGCCTCGGTAAAGTGACAGGGGGGAGGGGTGTCGGGAATGATCTAGCACTAGTAGTAAAAGTCCCTCCGGATCATGTGACCAGGGGATATCAGAAACGCCATCTCGGGCTCAATGGAGCGTGAGACATCAGCGGAGCGCGTTTCCCCCTCTTCTTTAGTGTGGGTTAAGGAAGAGCGCTTCTCTGATAATCCGCCCGGAAGAGATGCTTGTCTCTTCACGTACCTTCTCGCAAACGTATGGAGGACGGCGTCGCGCTCACGTCGGTGTTGTGCGTGTACCACGTGCGCGCGCACTCAGGCGTATGTGTGCGTAATGGTTGAGGGGGAGGGGGGGGGGGGCTTGAAAGGGGCAAACGTGGGGGATGGGCAACCTCCTATATACATGGATTTAAAGAGACAGAAACTGTTTTTTTTCCCCGTGAACAAAGATTAAGAGTGAATGTCCAAGAGGACCTGGACGAAGGTCAGCCTCAGCCTTTTGTCCTTTTGGTTTTCCGTCAAGCCAGTAATCGCATGGTAATTGCTCGGACACTTGAATGATGGCACAGGATAAAATAAAATCAGCGAATACTATATAGCACGGCCCACATGGTTGGGACAGGGACAGACTATATTACACACCGCAACTCTGGCGTTGCCAATTCAGCAGAGTGAAACAACGCATCAACATAATTCGCCGAATTACACAATGCACTCTTTTTGATACATTTAACGCGTTGGCATCCCTCTCCCCCGTGTTTCCCACTCTGGGGGAGCCGTTGTGTTCTCATAACTCCTGACACTAGTGCTGGGCTTCCAGGCCACCATTGTCCTCCTACAGCTAATTTAATAGCTTATTCCTTTCTCTGTCTGTCTCTTCATTAAGTTGTTACGCTCAAACGACGAGATTACACCCTCTGGCGCCGTGCAAGAACAAATGTGTTGGCCCGAAGGAATCTTTGTGTCTTTTTTCTTTTTTGACAGAGCCCCACAAATTGGCTCGATGCCAAGATGATGATGGACGCCACGCTTGGGAGACATTTATTTTCCCAAAGTGTCCGGGCACAGCCTATGGCACCATATGTCCACCGGTCCACATAAACACACATGACCACACAACAGGGTTTGATTAATTAAACATGTGTGTGCTGATCTCTTCCTCTCTTTCTCTATCTCTCTCCTCCTCTCTCGCTTCTCCTCGCTCCCTCTCTCTCTTCTCTTCTTCTCTCTCTCTCTCGCTCTCTCGCTCAGGTTACAGCCTGGGTGAGGCGGAGACCCGCGAGTGTGTGTACTACAACGACAACTGGCGCACGGAGCGCACCAACCAGAGTGGCTTTGAGCGCTGCGAGGGGGAGAAGGACAAGCGGCTGCACTGCTACGCGTCCTGGCTCAACTCCTCGGGCACCATCAAGCTCGTGAAGAAGGGCTGCTGGCTGGACGACTTCAACTGCTATGACAGGTCGGGGCTCACCAGTGTTTTGGCTGGGGGGGTGGTTAAGGCCCCATACACCTAAAAGAAAGTCAAATATATGTGGTAAAATAAGGGGGACTCTGTAAAATGTCTTATTGAATCCTGCGTGTTTGAAATGACACTGGCTGAGCTCTTGCCATAACCCTTAAAAGCAACCGCGCAACCTGCAAATCACTTACCGTAGACTAAAATGGTTATTTCATCTGCACAGAAATAGATGGCTTACAACGTCCATTCGCTAAATTCCAGCACCCTCAAGAACTGACATGACAAACTCCTCTATACTTAAAAGGCTTTATGTAACTTTGAAGAGGACAACTGTCGAAAGGAATGTAAAATGGACAAAAGAAAGGGGGGAAAAATGCCTAATGCATATGTACGGTACGCACTCTGGTAAGGCACCGCAGAGTGCCCCTCTTCCAGGCCTGTCACATGAGATGAAGGGTTGTATTCTCCTTGTAGGAACAGAAAGTGTTGAAGTGTCGCAGAGAAAGGCGGCCAATTGCGGAATGGGCTGTTGGGTGACTGGAATGGTAGCATACTTTATGAATTAAATCCATTTACCCATTTCTGGCACTTAACTCCTGGGTCAGGTCAGAACCTGGCGTCGCCAGCTCACATCGTCAGTTTTTTTTAAAGAAAAGACAGAATTAAATTCTTCGGAGAGGTCACGCGCAAAAGGTGGGAGTTGATTGTTTTCCTTTTTCTTGCTGCTTTTTTTCAAATGAGCCAGTATCACACACGCTCTCGTGTTCCAGCACTGTTGAAGAAAGTGTTTGTCTGTGAGCGCAGTAATGGAGCCGTCTCTCTCTCTCTCTCCCTCTCTGTCTCTCTCTGTCTCTCTCTGTCTCTCTTCCCCTACCTCACCCCCCCCCGCAGGCAAGAGTGTGTTTCCATGGAGGAGAACCCCCAGGTCTTCTTCTGCTGCTGCGAGGGCAACTACTGTAACGAGAGGTTCACCCACCTCCCCGACATGATTGGCAGCGGCAGCCGAGGTGAGCTGCAAACGAAAAAATGCAAAAAGGAAATTCCACAAAGATTCCACTGATCTTTTATCGGAAGTGGAAGCGAGAGATGTCGGCACTTTGCACTGATCCCGCAATGGTTTATCAATTTGCCAATTACC
>JAOPUD010000154.1:8125897-8143573 GCA_027122715.1 Trisopterus minutus | reverse complement strand
GTGTGTGTGTGTGTGTGTGTGTGTGTGTGTGTGTGTGTGTGTGTGTGTGTGTGTGTGTGTGTGTGTGTGTGTCAGAGAGTGTTAGATCGATTATGGATTATGTTATAAATAAATAGAGAAGTATAGACAGACACAAAGGATGGATGTCTTCTGCATGTTTGTGTGTGTTTGTGTGTGTGCATATGTACGTATCTTCTGTGCACTAGCGTTGGGATTGAACACTGGACACGCCTTCCACCAGCAAAAAACGTTCTGTAAATTCCTATCCATTATTTTAAATCAACACACTCACATTGTGGGGGCCCCCTTTTGTTCTCTGACCCTATCCCATGCTTCTGTTGCCCTGGTGACCCACACTTGCCCCCTCTGTGTCCAGAGCTTCCTGTCCCCCGTGGCCTTCGGCTTCGGGACGGAGTACCTGTCCCGCTACGAGGAGCAGGGCTTGGGCCTGCAGTGGGACAACATCCAGAGCAGCCCGCTGGAGGGGGACTCCTACTCCTTCATGACCTCCGTGGGCATGATGATGCTGGACGCCGTGCTGTACGGTGTGCTGGCCTGGTACCTCGACAACGTCTTCCCAGGTCTCGTATCTTTGTGTTCATGCATTGAAATAAGTTACAAAATTATATGGAATCGCTTAATGTGTTGATATTGTGGTGCAAGGGTTATGCCTGTTTGTTCAGTGACTCCCTGACACAGATCTTTTTGTTAATGTGTGTACATGCGTGTGCATACATGCATGTACATGTGCATGGATGTAAGTCTGTGTATGTACATGGCGATGAACTCTGGACTTACTTCTACCGTGCAGGTCAATATGGAATCGGACGGCCATTCTACTTCCTGTTCCAGCCCTCATACTGGAGGAAACCTGACCCAGAGGTCCCAGATATGACTTATAACAGTAAGCCTCTCTCCCCGGAATACAAGTGCTAGGGCTCATTTGACTTTGCGTGGGGAAGTTAAAAAACAAAAATGATGTCATGAGTAATATGTTATTTTTTCTTTTGCATTGTAAGTCAGTCTGCTAATAATGAAGTATTTAAGGTGTCGAGTGACGTGAGCACGGCGATGCCAACTCCCTGTTTCCTTAATACTCCCTCAGATTTAAGGGGCATTCAATCTGACAGTCCTCCAAGCTAATTTCCCCCTGTCCCCATCGTGTGTCTCACGCGTCTCATCCCACCCCTCTGTGCCCTCCAGTCCCTGAGAGGCCAGAGGCGGCGGTGGCGGAGGAGGAGCAGGAGAAGGACATGGAGAGCCTGGGCAACCCAGAGACCTTCCACTGCAACGGCTCGGCCAGCCGGCACGCCTGCAAGCACCAGGACAAGAGGGAGCGGCTGGAGAAGCAGAGGGAGCAGCTCAGGCGACAGCAGCAGGAGGAGGAGAACCAGGAGGAGCAGCCGACCGACCAGCTGGGCGACGCCGGTAAGAGATGCAGGAAGGTGGGGGTCCTGATGGCCTGACCGCCCCACTTCCCTTGGCCTGGAACCACTCTGAGTCGCTTTGGGTCAATGATTAAAGACTTAGTTATAGTTCCACGTTGACGCAACACAATGACCACGGAGTGGCTTCGGGTTTACGTCCGGTATACGGTAACAGACACCAATCACAGCCCCTGCTGCCACATCGCCTCGACACAAGGTTACCGTTTTTAGGAGGTGCACGTCAGGCCCTCGCGGTGGACCCAAGGAGGGTCCGCAAGGACGTAATGGGACAGTAAACCCTCTTGCGTTGCGTCAACGTCGAACCATAAGCCTTTAAAGTGAATCGTAAATAGATGCTACAGGATGAAGATATCATCTGCCATTGTTTTCCCCAAATCGCTGCAGGTCAGCTGTTCTTTGAGCCCGAGCCAGCGGGCCTGGTGATGGGGGTGCAGATCCAGGACCTGGTCAAGGTGTACAAGGGCAGCCCCCGTCCCGCCGTCAACGGCCTCACCATCGCATTCTACGAGGGCCAGATCACCTCCTTCCTGGGACACAACGGCGCCGGCAAGACCACCACCATGTGAGTACCGCAGCCAACAGCAGCAGCAGTGCCCCTTAGGACGCTGTCAGCAGTGATTCGTTCTTTCAATTGATGTATCATACATACTTTGATCTTTTTGATTACTTTTGTATTCTGTTCATTTTCTTACAACATCTTGCAATGATGCATTTTTATTATACATAATTTCTTCCTTCTCTGACTTAAAATAAATCAGATTTCCTCCTCATGGATTCCTTCTATCTCCAGGTCCATCCTGACAGGCCTCTACCCCCCCACCTCGGGCACAGCCTTCATCAACGGACGGGACATCCGGACGGAGATGGACGAGATCCGGACCTCCATGGGCATGTGTCCTCAGCACAACATCCTCTTCAATCAGTGAGTGCTGGGCATTCGACTGCCATCTCACCCCAACCAACCTAGTTTCATTTTATTAGGGGATTTCCTTCTGTCAATGTGGCTAAGATTGTCTGGAAATACGACTTTGACTAGGACGAGTTTGATCGTTTCTTTTGGGATTAATGAATCACTAGCTAGGAATTGATCAGTAGGATGCATGGGGATACTATGGATTGTGTAAGATGTTTGTGTTTCCTCCAAAAAGAAGTATGATAGTACATTGTTGGCGTGAGTGGATGAATTCACTTCCTTTCCACACACACACACAGACCCACACTCACCATGACAAGCACTTACGGTGTCCTGACAAGCACCTTATAAATGCAATGAATTTGTATTATGATTACAATTGACTCAGTGTAAAACCCTGACCGTCCATCGTACGCTCACCCCCCCGGTGCCTGGAGCCCCTGTGTGCGGGGCGAGCACGGCGTCCTAACCCGGTGAACCCTTCCCCCCCCGCTGTGCAGCCTCACCGTGGAGGAGCACATCCTCTTCTACTCCCTGCTGAAGGGCCGCTCCCAGGAGGAGGCGCAGGGGGAGGTGGAGAGCATGCTGGAGGACCTAGAGCTGCCCCACAAGCGGGACGACCAGGCCCAGAACCTCTCGGGTAAGGGCTGTCAGGGCCCCCCCCCCCCCCCCACCCTCTGTGTTGGTATTCAGGACCGTACTTTGGGGAAGAATTTAGTTTTTCTCTTTGAATTGTGTTTTAATGCCGCTGCGTCTGAAAGGGATTGATCATCTCTTCGTACAAACTCTTTCAGCCAGCAGTTTTGTATATTTCTGAACCTTGTTATTATTCCCCTGATAAAACAATTATAATAGTCTTTGTTAAATTCTTCAGCCAGCAATTATGTATATTTATGTAGCTTGTTATTATTCCTCTGATAGTTTTTTTAGAACAATCTTCATAAAATTCGTTCAGTTAGCAATTATGTATATTTTTGTAACTTGTTATTGTTCTCTCTGATAATTAAATGATTACCGTAAATTGCATATGTTTGACAACTGCAAAACAGCTAAAGGAAATTAACAATTATGTATCCTATTCAATTTAATTATAAGAGCATAAATGAACCAAGGCAATGTTTTTGTTTGTTCCAAATGCCCATGTATACGACGTAGACCTTCTCTCTTGTGCTCTGCCCCTAATTTACACTTCACACAACTCATATATGGTCTGTCCCTTCCTGTCTGTAAAACCTGCACAGGCGGTATGCAGAGGAAGCTGTCTGTTGCCATGGCGTTTGTTGGGGGGTCCAAGATAGTGATCCTGGATGAGCCCACGTCGGGGGTGGACCCCTACTCCAGGCGCTCTATCTGGGACCTGCTGCTCAAGTACCGGAACGGTGAGAGACGTTCAACCATACTGCTCCTCATCCCAAGTGTTCAGAGTGCACGAAAGATAAACATGTATGAACAACTTACGGACACTAGTGCAAAATAGAAAATATTCACAACTATAGAATAACAAAGGGCTATTATCCCAGCCCTAGCCCATGGACACCCTCCCTGGACTGTCGTGTCACGTCACAGTTAATGTCACGAAGAAGCCCCATGAGCCCCGCCTCTCCAACCAACCCCCCCCCCCCCCCCCTGTTCACAGGCCGCACGGTGATCCTGTCCACGCACCACATGGACGAGGCGGACCTGCTCAGCGACCGCGTGGCCATCCTGTCCCAGGGCCGGCTGCACTGCTGCGGCTCCCCACTCTTCCTCAAGAACTACTTTGGCGTGGGTTTCTACCTCACGCTGGTGCGGCGCATGCGGGACCTCCGGCGGAGGGAGGTGAGCTCGCTGGGAGGGCAGAGCCCTTGGTGTTCTGTCCACGTGTTGGCTAGGAAAGGCTGTTCGGTGGGCTGGAAGTGTTTTGATTTGTGTTGGTTTATTTTTTGTTGCATTGAGGAAGGTAGCTAACAGGCAGAGAGCAGCAGATTTTTTGGTTTATACTTGTGACCCATATGCAGTCCTAAACGCCGCCACATGAGGGCACTGGGACATTCTCATCTACTGTCTACCATTTAACAATTGTTGAAATGCTTCCAAGAACATTTCATGGTTTCTCTATCATATTACATTAGTGTAATGTACTATGCCTCATCTAAAGGTATACCTTGTTGTTTTTTTCTCCTTGCCTGCTGTGCCGGTCAGAATGACTGTGACTGTGCATCAGATTGCTCCTGTGCTTGCTCCCTCTGCACCAAGTATAAGGACGAGTCCCAGAACCTCTCCCAGCACATAGACAGAGCCCTGGACGGTGAGTGTGTTTTTGCAGGAAAAAAACCAGTTAGTTAAAAAAGAGTTAGTGGTCAGGCAGCTCTATCAAGGATACCTACAGGCTGTGGACGTGGGGGATGCAAGCCCTTGCTGCTGGTTACCAGACAGCCTCGACACTACGCTCTCGTGACACTCTTACTCTACCTATAGACTCAATGCATACACTTGCAGTTTGACTCTGTTAATTTCAAAAGGACCATGAATTTTCAAATTTCTCTCTCTGAATCACGTCTTTTTGCTAATCTAATTTTTTTATGACACATCGTCCTTCCCCATACTACTAATCTTCCTTAAAATCCTCCTCCTACACCTTCTCATCCTCCACATCCTCCTCCTCTTCTACCTCCACCTCTTCATCGTCATCGTCCACCTCCATATCCGCCTCCTCCACCTCCTCCTCCACCTCCTCCTCCTCCTCCTCCCCCTCTTCCACCACCAGGGGACATAGACAGCATCACCAGCCTGATCCACCACCACGTCCCGGAGGCCAAGCTGATCGAGAGCATCGGCCAGGAGCTCACCTACCTGCTGCCCAGCAAGGGCTTCAAGCACCGGGCCTACGCCAGCCTCTTCCGGGAGCTGGAGGAGACCCTGGGGGACATGGGCCTCAGCAGCTTTGGCATCTCCGACACCTCGCTGGAGGAGGTAGAGTGGGGAGGGATCCAGCAGGATTATTCATGTTTGATGCATTGGTTTGGTTTGGTTATGTATTGTGATTTTATGTTTTGTATAGGAACACAATTAGGAGTTGGTATGATAATTACAACTGGAAACGTTTGCTGTCTTTGGGCGTTTGAGCAACAGAATATGATGTCAGGTTATATGTTTAGAAATACCAATGAATAGGTTTTATGTATAGATGGAAAGCTTCATTTTCTCCTATGTTGTCAGACATAGACATCACTCCGGTGGACCTTGCTATGCTCGGCTATCTCCATCAATCTTATTTTCATTTGTTGCCAGATGGTTGCTCATGTTCCAAACTTGTCACAAAATATTCAACGTATTCTTCTTTCCTATTTCTTCTATCCTAGATATTCATAAAGGTCACTTCGGACGGAGAAGCAGCCACCAACGGAAAGACTCCTGGTAAATACAGACGATAATCATCCCTCCCTATTTTACCTATTGAACCGACAGTCCAACGTGTTTCACCTTTGCGTGTGTCCTAATTTTTTGGCTTTTGTATGTTTCGAAATATTGTGTGTCAACTGTATCCGTGTTTAGCCTCAATGTGTTCATCAGTGTATTGTTGCTGTTTGGTGTCTGTGTTAAACCTCTAGTTATGTCTGTGTCTGGTGTCTGTACATGCGTGCTGTGACCTCTAGAGCAGTGGATGTTACGTCAACGGAAGGGTAGCAACAAATGCGCTGCAGAGGTCGTGGAAGGTCAGACTATAGATAGCAACTTGTATAAAGCCTGCTTGCTTTGCCTGAATCTACTGAGACATTTGCTGTATACTACAATGTCTACTGCTACTACTGTAGTTACCTGACAGCTTTGCATAGGACAGAATCGAAAAACCAGCAAATGCTTGCTGCTCTTTATGGATACATGTTTACTGGGGAGTAACTACACCCCAGACTTCCTTTTGAGTGGATTAAGAGGATTAAAATATTAGCTATGCTTAACAGAGATTTAAAACAAATCCATGGTCCACATGGGCTTGGATTAGCTCTGAACACAGATTTGCATCAGATCCTCACAATTATTTAAAGAAATGTTTGTGTACCATCGCTGGCTTAGCTAGCCACAACATTCACGCGCGTAGTTAAGTGGCTCCTCACTCCTTTATGTCTCACTTTCATTCCGTTACTCCAACTAGAACCCTTCTGGCTCATTGTGATCTGTATTGATTGACTGTTGCAGAAGCCAATGGGGAGGCTCAGGACAACGGGGGCTTCCGCGGGGCATCTGACTGCAACGAGGGACGGGGCTCCAGACAGGTGAAAG
This sequence comes from Trisopterus minutus, assembly GCA_027122715.1. Lineage (NCBI taxonomy): Eukaryota > Metazoa > Chordata > Actinopteri > Gadiformes > Gadidae > Trisopterus > Trisopterus minutus. The sequence continues at coordinate 8,136,952 of JAOPUD010000154.1, read as the reverse complement.
GCTGCAGGCTGGTCCTGAAGCAGTTCCATGCCCTTCTGGTGAAGAGGTTCCACCACGCCTTGCGCTGTAAGAAGGACTTCCTGGCACAGGTAGGGAAGCTATTGATGGCTAGTGGCGATGATACAGTCAGTGACTGAGTTCACCCTGGATAGCCTTTGTGCCAGTCAGTTTTATGGTTGACTATGTTGTTGTAGAATAAGGATTGCAAGGAATGTATTTTCCTTCTTGCAATTATACGGTATAACCTTAGATATTTTTATTTTTAATTTATTTTTTCTTAATTTTTTCACTTCTTTTTCATTTTAATAGATTTTCATTAAAACGTGTAAAAGTGTTTTAATTTCAGTAAGTATTTATGAATATTAATTAAAAAGGATTAGGTGCCGCAACTAGCTGAATGCCAATTACTTGATACACTTTCAGTTACATTTCCATAAATAAATTAAGAAGTAGGAAGTGCAGGTTAGGATGCATGGACAGCTGTGCCGGTGGAAGGGTGTAATTGCCAGTGTTTTGGTCGCTGTACCAGGTGGTCCTCCCAGCCAGCTTTGTGCTGATAGCACTGGTCTTCACCACCATCGTCCCCCCGTTCGGAGAGTACCCAGGGCTCACCCTCAGCCCCTGGCTGTACGGACAGCAGTTCACCTTCTTCAGGTTGGACCCCCAGAACACACATCCTGACCCTCAGAACACACATCCTGAACCTCCTAAACACACATCCTGAACCTCCTAAACACACAGCCTGACCCCCCTAAACACACATCCTGACCCCCAGAACACACATCCTGACCCTCAGAACACACATCCTGACCCCCAGAACACACATCCTGACCCCCCTAAACACACATCCTGACCCCCAGAACACACATCATGACCCCCAGAACACGGACCCTGATGGCACACATTCTGATTGCATGAAACCCCTTCTTTAAGATGTGTCTTAAGGTACAGTGTGTAGATAACCTTCTGAGTTTACATTTGATTCAATCTGTTTGGTTTTAATCTGATAGTTGAGTCCATTGGATTAAATGACTTGATCGTCAAGCTTATTTCCCCAACCATTACATGCACATAAAATGAATTGTTTTTAATCCAAACCTGTATTACAGCACGTTGTTGTCCTGTCTCCTCTTTGCTGCTGTTGTTGTTTATTGATAGTAATGAGCGGCCGTTCGATCCCAAGATGAAGCGCTTCACAGAGAGCCTGCTGAGCAGCCCGGGGTTGGGCACTCGCTGCCTGCAGGGAGAGCCTCTCAGGTGGGTGACCCCCGGCCTGACACCACCGCACCATAACTGACCCCCACCGCAGGTCCTGCTAAGACCCGCCCACACTGCCCAGAATCGACATGTTATTGGCTGGGGAGGGGAGGTTAGATAATGGTTAAGTTGGGTATTAGGTGAGAAGTTTAGATTTTAGGGGAAATATCGCTTAGGGTTAGGTTAGGTTTATGTTAGGTTTTAGGTCATGGTTATGTTACTAGGTTAGACATAATTTAGTTTAGGGTAAGGTTACAGATGGTCTCGCCAGCCCATCCCATCAACTCTGAGCAGCCTTGGGGGGTCTTACCAGGAACTGCAGGCGCAATCACATATGCACATCGCTTTTCTATGTTCCACATTCTATATACATCTATACGAACACGTTAAAATAATGAGTAATAGATCCTTGACACGCTCAACACAGGCTCAAAGACACTTCAAATATATCTCACACCATCTTAATGAGTCTAGACATAGATCTACACATTCATTCATTCCCAAATGAATTGATTCCAATGTGTCCCATTCTATCCTATCCCCTTGTCCGTTCCTCTCTCTCTACCCAGCATGCCATGCGGCAACACCTCGCCGTGGGCCTACCCGGACGTCCCCCCGCTGGTCAGCAACATCCTGCTGAGCCCCGAATGGCACGAGCGGAACCCCTCCCCGGCCTGCCAGTGCAGCGAGGGCAAGAGGCTGACCATGATGCCCGTGTGTCCCCCGGGGGCCGGGGGCGGGCCCCCCCGCCAACGCACAGAGCCCACGGGGGACATCATGCTAGACCTGACCGGGCACAATATATCCGACTACCTGGTCAAGACCTACCCCGACCTCATCAGAACCAGGCGGGTGGCGCGTTTGTGTGTTTTATGTACAGTGCAATGTGTGCAGAAAAAAGGGCATTGTGTACCCGGTCGTGAAGATGTGCGTATTATTTCAAATGCAACATTTGGGTGTGCATTTTATGTAACAAGTTTATTTTATTGTGATCATCATCGGGATCGTCATAGCTGTAGTAGAATGTAGGAAGACAGCTTTTTACACTTACAGATGATCAGATACATGTACAGGAAGATACATTTTGGCACTTTAGTGCTTTAGAATATGGCCGATTGGTTTTAAAATTGGGGGTTAATAATTATTAATTCGGTGTCCTTCTCCATTTGTCTCTTCTCTCTCTGTCTTTCACCCTTGCTCTCGCTCTCGCTCTATGTCTCTGTGTCTGTGTGTTATAACTATGAGTCGCATGATTGTGATTGTTTCACTGTAATCTTTTCACAGTTTGAAGAGTAAGTACTGGGTGAACGAACAAAGGTAATCATTTGACGGTTTGTACTGTGTCTCCCCCTTGTGGATGTCATACTTACTACTTTTTTAAAACAGTGTTGCCTGACGGTGTGCTTAACCATCCGCCTTGTCTACAGATACGGAGGTTTGTCCGTTGGTGGACAGCTCCCCATCTTGGACTTGGACCCCACAGAAATTCAGAACACCTTGAAGCAAGTGGGCCGGATGATGAACATCACAGGGGTACATGTTCAAGAAATAGCTTTTAAAACAGATCTTATATTAAGCTTGACAAAGCCCAACTACTATAGAGTGTTGTAGTGTCTCACCTGTACTAGCTTTATGTAGACAGTATCTTGTTTCAGTTTTAAAACCACTCCGCAGCAAAGTCAGGTTTTCCCACCCTTTTTTTTTAATCGAGATTGGGCCGAGATTCGACTCATCACACCTCCTGATTGTTGAGGGTCTATTGTCTTTGCAGGGTATCATAGCATTTCATTGCTGTTAAGTGTTTATTTTTTGATGAGGTTGGGATGGGTCGGTTCTTCAAAGATCATCTCTGAGGCTCAACACCATCATTGTTTAAGCTCAGTTTTACTCATGCATCTAAAAATTGTCCCAAGTGGAGACACATACTCAGATAAACGTGTTTTTTAATATTTTTATTCATTCAATTGCTACTTAAAAGATGGATTGCATGCGTGTCCTCCTCTCACCTGATGGGGGTGGTGTTGAGCCATACACAATAGCTGCTCTTGGATGATCCAACAAGTCCTTACCTCATTAAACCATACAAATTTGAAGGCAATTAATTACAGGGTAGCCGCGGGGTCTTATAAGTCTAAAAAAAAGTCTTAAATTTGGGTTGATCAAACCTGGGGAAACCCTGAATTAAGATACCTTAGTAGGCTAGTAGGCCGTCTTGAGGAGTGGAATCAGAGGGTGGCCTCCCCTTTAACACAACTATCAACGGAAGTAGCTTGTTGGATGACCACAGTAATGTTTTCTTCACAGGGTACCTATGCAACACGCGCTCTGAGGGACATCGGGCCGTTCCTGCGCTACATGGAGAGTGAATTCAATATTAAAGTGAGTAATAAGGTGGTGGATGAATTCCTTCTGGTACTTTCTGAGAGCAAAGGTATGTGAAATGTCCCTCTATAAAGCTGGTTAGCTGTTGATACTTTTGGTACTTTGATGCTTAGGTGTGGTACAACAACAAGGGCTGGCACGCCATGGCGTCCTTCATGAACGTGGCCAACAACGCCATCCTCAGGGCCTTCCTGCCGTCCTCCGCCAACCCTGTGGAGTACGGCATCACCGCCGTCAACCACCCGCTGAACCTCACCAAGGAGCAGCTGTCCGAGGTCACCGTGTGAGTGGCCCAGGCGCCCTGCGCCCCCTCAGCCTGCCAGCCTGCGCTCTTATTGTGAAGCCGTGGACTGAGGTTGATCCTGTATGGCCGGTTGCTGTGTTGGTCGCTTTGGATTAAACTGAAATTAAAAATAATATTCATGTTATGAGGTAAAACGGTTTGAGTTGGGTATCCAAAGGCCAAATGGCAATGTTTTTTCTCATCGCATGTTAGACGAGCAAATATATTTTGATATTTTACAAATGATGATTACGTGTTTCGAATAATAATTCATTTACAAATGTCAATTTTATTTCACAACTAGGCAGTATAAAAAAACAAAAAAACAACCTTGACTCAGAAATTGGTGTAAAATGTGTTTTGATTATCTTCTAAACCTGCCATGTTGGAACCCCTCCCTCTCCCCCCTCTCTCTCTCTCTCTCTCTCTCTCTCGCCCAGGCTGACCACGTCAGTGGACGCGGTGGTGGCCATCTGCGTCATCTTCGCCATGTCCTTCATCCCGGCCAGCTTCGTCCTCTACCTCATCCAGGAGCGCGCCACCAAGGCCAAGCACCTGCAGTTCGTCAGCGGCGTCAGCCCGCTGGTCTACTGGGTGGCCAACTTCTTCTGGGACATGGTGAGGCCGCCGAGGACGGGGCATCGTAGAAGTCCCTCCTTTTTAGTTTGGTTCATTCTAGTTTACGATGCTTCCGGGAGGCCTTTGGAAATGTCCGGGAGTTTGAATATGTGTCAGGGTTCTTTCCAGAAGATGGAACAGTGGAGCGGTTGCTGCCGTGCTCCCTTGCAGCGGAACATGTGACGATTTTTAGTAGAATCTTTTTCCTGTTTAAATACGGAAAAGGTTCAACGGGTCAAAACACTGGATTCATTTGAATGAGGCTTCTTAATGCAAAAGTGCTGTGTGGGAGTGTGGGAGTCCGTGGCATTGGGATCCACTCTTGGTCCCATTCTGACTCGGGCACAGCAGAACTTCATAGTGAAGCGGTCGGAGTACACCAGACGAGCCGCTTAGAGGTCTTGTTCTGTGTTTGATATGATGGGTGGCAATGGATGGCGCTCTGACGTGTGCCAAGGTTTGGAGCAGGGATGGAACTAATACGGTGGCTGAATGGCGGCGCCGGTGTGACTGCCCCAGTTGGAAACACGGCCCACCTCAGTTCCAATGGAGACCCACGGGTTTGAACCTATTCAAGAGCATGCAAAGGAAAAACACACACACTACTTTGGAAGACGGATCGCCAGTAAAGGAAAAAGAAAACATTGTAGCTGGAATTTGTTCCCTAATTACCACCCTGTTATTATTAGTAGGTTGAGCTCTTTCATATATTTTTCCCTCATTTAAAAATTGAAATGAGAAATTGGTAGGTGTTGCGTTGTAGACTGCTGAGTGAGTTTTACCAATTAATACATGCTCCGTCACACTCTGACACAACAACATTACCTTTCAACACGGCATCTTATTCTTGGCATGATTTATGAGTCGTGATGAGGATTTAGTATGGTAAATTTAAGCCCATTGCAATCCGAGAAATCAATCCTGCAATGGCATGGTGATTGCTAGATAGGTATTTTTCTCTATTAAAGTGAATAATGTCCCTGCCTGTCCCCAGGTCAACTATTCTCTGAGCACCGCGATGGTCGTGGGCATTTTCATGGCTTTCGACAAAAAGTGCTACACCTCCCCCACCAACCTGCCGGCCCTAATAACACTGCTGCTGTTATACGGGTAACTTTTCAGTTGTTTTTCCCTCTTTGTTCTCAGATTTCCCAAATATACATCTACACAGACAGTAAAAACCAACAAAGTGCTGGCAGGGTAAAAACAGACTACAGACTAGGATGACAAGGGAAAGCCTAATTAAATTTGAAAGTTTTACAAAAAAGAAAAAAATCAATAACAACATTTTTGCTCAGATAAGAGAAAAATAATTAACACAGACGCAGGAAATGTGAAAAGAATGTCTAGAAAATAATTTAATATTGTCAGATCAAAACGTCTGAGGAATAAATAAGAAGGTTGAAGGCCAGTCATGAACTGACACAGAATTTCTGATCCCCTTCCCCCTCGTCCCCCAGGTGGTCAGTGACCCCCATGATGTACCCCATGTCCTACGTGTTCAGTGTGCCCAGCACGGCCTACGTCTCGCTATCCTGCATCAACCTCTTCATCGGCATCAACAGCAGCGCCATCACATTCATCCTGGAGCTCTTTGAAAACAACAGGGTACCGCTGATGCACTTTTATCCTCCAAACGTATTCAGGTGTACTTTCAAGTTTGCAAACAAAAAGAAAAAAGTGCTTTTTTTTTGCACGTTTGTTTTTACTTTTCTGAGTTTGTTTTTGTGAGTGGAGGGGAAGGAGTTAAAGGATTATCACTAACAATCGCTTGCGCTGGACAATTCATTGTTTCTATTTAAACTTCTACTTCTAAGTTTTTGTGATTTGTCACTTTAATCCACATATCCACACATAAAATAATGATTTTTGGGGAATTCTTATACACATTCCTCTCGGCTATCTTCACTGCCGGTGGGCCCCTTAAGTTTGTAGGCTGCTGTATACACAAGCCTTGTTTGTGTAGTACTCCAAAAGCTTGTGTGCGTATGTGTGCGCGTCTAATGTTTATGCATTTATCTTCCATGCCTTCTTTGACATAGTCTTTGCTGACGTTCAACGAGTGGCTGAAGAAGTTGCTGCTGCTGTTCCCTCACTTCTGCCTGGGCCGGGGGCTCATAGACATGGCCATGAACCAGGCAGTCACCGACGTCTATGCCAGATTTGGTACGAGCTTTACATCTTGGTAACATGATTCTCCCACGGCTACCTAGCGTTTTATTCATTTGTTTTGCAGACGCATAAGATTCTAAACTTGGGACAGTTTTGAGAATGCCAAAATGACATGAAATGTTTTGTTCAACGTCACCGTGCAGCTAGGTCAGGCAATTTATTTTAGAAGCATTTTTTTGTTAAAATTCTCTTTCAGCCTGACAGCAATCGATAAATCAAATGCTCTGACAAAACAGAGGAAGAAAAAACTGTATCGGTGGCGAACCCAGGCCTGTAACAAGCCAATCATTTCATATGGGCATATGAAATGATTGCTGTCCAATCATTACGTGATTGGATGGCCAACATTTCAGACCTAATTCTAAAGCGAGCAAGCTAGTCATGGATGATGGGAGAGGGAGTGGCTTTGGAGGGAGGCCTGAGGAGAGAGCTGGACATTTTTTGTGTTGGATACTTCCAAAATCTATTTTATTCTGGATGGTATCCAAAATGATTCTCCCAAGCTGTATATATATCTTTTTTTGATCTAGGTAAATATTACAGAAACCCACAGTTTAGATAATATATAAATATGTGCCAAATATTAAATATAGTGACGATAGCCTTAGAATGTGTTCATTTTGTGCTTTTACTTTAGAACAAACGTGCCCCCCCCCCCCCTTGTCCTCATCCAGGGTACAGAGTATATCTCTCTCTGGCTCTCCCTCCGCTCAGTCAGCCGTTAGTTCCAGAGGCTCTCGTCTTAACTCTGCCTGTCCTTCCAGGAGAGGAGTACACAATGGACCCGTTCCGCTGGGACTTTGTGGGGAAGAATGTGACTTTCATGGCTGTGGAGGGCTTTGTCTTCTTCCTGCTAAATCTTCTTATCCAGTACCGCTTCTTCCTCGACCACTGGTAAGGCCCTGGTTCCCAGACCGCTTTCGTGCCGACAGAGACCTTTCTCATGCCTTGGCTATCACATGGCCTCTGTCTATTCATGGATATCTTCATATTAGTGATATTGATGTGTCTCGTATTCTGGTGTTTGTCACTTGTCGCTGTCCTAGACGGGATCAGTTTTTATTTTTTTAAACGCCTTGATAATATAATAATCATACGGATCAACGCTTCATCAAAAGACCCAGCCATGTTGGCGCTCTGCCTCATCGCGTTCCACGTTCTCCCTCTCCAGGTTGTCCGACCGCCAGCGACCCCCCATCCAGGACGAGGATGAGGACGTGGCGGAGGAGAGGAAGAGGATCTACGAGGGAGGGAGCAGGGGGGACATCCTGTACATCAAGGACCTCTGCAAGGTAATGCACGCCGTCTCCACGTAGAACAATATGCATACATCCTCATACATAATAATATGCAATACATAGAAGAATAACTAAATGCCGGCATGTACCAAAAAGTATAAAAAAATGAACGCCAGCATGTAGCAAATATGGTTTGGCATTTGAATGTTTGCCTTCTGAGATGCTGCTTTGGGACTCATGGTGCGTTGAGTAATGGTATCTAAAAGCACAGAATATGGATTTGCCTGTGGATGAAGCCCGTTCTCTCTGTGTGAGTAACACTGAAGCAAGTTTAATAGGTCAGGGATGGGTGAATAAGTAAGTTTCAACAAGTGTGACACAACATAGAGGAATCCTATGAAAGAGTAGGACAAATGTTACATTTAGATAGATGGTACCTTTGGGATCCGAGCAAAAGGATGTGACGATGAAGACAAAGAACATGCTCTAGGAGTAATGCCGCTCAATTGCATCTATGAAGCACTTGCATATCCATGTATTATTCATGGTGTTTATATACAGTGGTGTACAATATAGTGTTGCTAGGCAGTAGTGCAGTGTGCACCACTGCACTAGTGTCCCTTCAGCATTCAAATGACACCTGCCACTAACTCACACCTGCCTCATCGGGGTAGAAATGAGTCATTGCGACTAAACACCAAAGCAACTGCCCATATTGCAGACATTAGGAACTGCCCAGGCCATTACAGTCAACCGTTCTATTGACAACCCCTGGTCAGTTCAGAGAGTACTAAATGTACAATCAATTTCTTCCGTCAATAGACAATTTTCACAGATGGGCCAGTGTTGGACAAACACAGGTGTCGCTCTTAAAAGTAAGGATGGGTCTGCTGCTTTAATGTACCAGCAAACAGATGCTAGACCAGGGAAGTTGAGTCCGGTACCCGTGCACTGGTACAGTCGAGTAGCAGACCCATTAGTGTTACGAGCGACGGCTGTGTTGTTCCAGTTCCTACACCTCTGTGAAGCTTGGGAGGTGTTTTTTTTACTGCTCCTTTAGTGTGGGTGAGGTAACATGTAGAATTCACAGCTCAGTTCATGATGAGCTCAAGGTCGTCCAAGGCAAACACCTTAGAAGAGCCTGGAAACCATGTCTCTATTCTAAACCTGTAAACATAATTAAAATACCTTCATAATCAAATAATTTATCATTTCTGTACCCTTTTCAGAGCTGCAATACATAGCAGATCATTTCCTACAGAGTGCTTTATAAAAAGTTGCTCAGGGTCGTTGTTTGAAGTGAACCGTGCGGCTGTGTGTCCGTCTGTCCCCTCCGTGCACAGACGTACGTGGGCAGAAAGAGGGCAGCGGTGGACCGAATATGTGTGGGCGTCCCTCCAGGAGAGGTACGCACTGACCCACAGAGACACAGCAGCCCATTGCCGATATACTCACTTCATAACTAATGCTGTTAATATTATAGACAAAACTAATATTGATGATAACCACCATAAAAAAGTTTTTAGAATATACTTATTCCGTGGTGTTTAATAAAAAATACGGTTCATGTTATATTTATTTTAGCGCTTAAATCACTTCATTGCTTATTGCATAATGTTAATGCACTTTAAGTTGTCTCATCAAAATCATTATCCGCAGCAACAGGAATGAATAATCCCTTCTAGAAACGACTTTATGAGTCAGTGGCACCTCTGCTGTCGAGGTCCAAAACAACAACAACAATCTGCTGTCCATTAACGCACACCATCCTTATTTTGCTGTTGTTTTTAATTGGGCAAATATTTATTTATTTTCCGAAAAACATCTATTAGCATTAAAAATGACCTAATTATCTAAATGACAGTGATCGAAGCTGACATGTATACGACATGAGGCCAAAGAAGATATGGAGCAATAGCAATATAGGCAGAGTTATTGGATAGGCTGTGCTTGGCTTTGTTTATCTTATGGTTTAGCCATGAGCTATTATGGAGTATAGCTATGGTGATTTCACATCTTCCGTTTCAGTGCTTTGGTTTGTTGGGAGTGAATGGCGCAGGGAAGACGACCACGTTCAAAATGCTGACTGGAGACTCAGACGTCAGTGCGGGGGAGGCCACTGTGGTGGGCTACAGGTACGTCCGACCCTCCCATCCATGTTCACTCATCGCTGACTGCCTGCTTTTTCTGTTTTGTGTTGCTGTTTCAAAGCTGCCGTCGGTAGGATTGGAGAGTTGTAAAGAGTTGGATTCAGAAAAGTGTAGAAGAGAGCACGATTTTGAGACTAAACATCCATAAAATGGTCTGTCCCTGTTCCCTCCCTCCTTATGTTTCCCTACCGTTCGGAAACGTTGCATTTCACGCACTTGTGGTTGACACGCAAGATGGATTCCCTGATCTTATCAGGGAAGAGACGTCCTGATACGACAGAAATGAGTCGGGAACAGTCTGAAATAATCCAGAACAAATATTATCACACTGCACTTCACTCACTTATAGCTGACTGATGGCTATGGCATTTGAAACAAATTATACCAAAAATAAAGCTCTTAAATCTAAACTACAGCAACTTTAATGATTAAAGTCAGTATTTTTTTTGCAAAACAAGGTTTTGTTATAAGGTCATCCAGTTTTTAGTAAATTGTTTTCTTCATTTGGTTTTCTGTTTTGCTTTTGCCCAATTTTCCCAGTGGTAGGGAATGTACTGAGGTTCATCACGCGACCAAAAAGTTTGTTCTTTATTCTCCACACGTTTCTAAGAGTTAAACATTGATTTAGGAAAACATCAATTCATCTCTTGATGGTGAAAGCACCAGTGGTACTCCCTGGTGGAGGAGATAGGACGTGGGGCTGGAGGAGGGTAATGTCTAGAAAGTGCAATTTGGAAGTGATGGTTTCCTAAGCCTCCTGTAAGGCGGGCCAGAAAGGTTAACACAAACACTGACCTTGCATTATACATGCTATGTTTAATAATTGTATGCCCCAGACAGACCTATGCACACATTCAGGCACATGCACACACGCAAGCGCGCAACACACACACACACACACACACACACACACACACACACACACACACACACACACACACACACACACACACAC
>JAOPUD010000154.1:8107437-8120808 GCA_027122715.1 Trisopterus minutus | reverse complement strand
CGACAGGTTTGGGGACGGCTACGTGGTGACCATGAAGGTCAGGTCGTCGGGCCCCGGGGCCTCCCCGGACCTTGGCCCCGCCGAGAGCTTCATGGAGAGCAGCTTTGCGGGCTGTGTGCAGCGGGAGAAGCACTACAACACGCTGCAGTACGAGATAGCCTCCTCGTCTCTGGCACGCATCTTCCAGCTGGTGGCGGCCAACAAGGAGCGGCTGAGCATCGAGGATTACTCGGTGACCCAGACCACGCTCGACCAGGTACGAGGGTCATGTTGAGGTTCTTTTCTTTTTGTGCACAAAGTATCACCGAGGCAAGGATTCTTGTCCCAACCCTCCTGGGGAATCGTCCAGTCAAACCGTTTATTGACCACGGTTTGCAGACAACATAGCGGTAGATTAAATGGGATTCTGGGTCTCTCATCACCGACATCACACAGTTGTGTATTTCACAAGCTTTTTTTTTCTTTTTTTTCAATGAATACACTTTTGTGGGATGTCATATCGTCAGGCATTGATCGCGTCTCTTTTGTGAGATGTGAATGAAATAAAACCCAGGTATTATTCTGCTTTCCATCGGGAATTCGTGACCTCGTTATCTGAAGCTTCTGCCCCTGCAAGTCTACAATTCAGTCCGCTTGCTTTGTTGTCTCCCCTTCCGTTTATTTATTCCATTCAAGGGTGGCGTGATATCAGCTATTTTTCTACTCTTCAAACCTCTCCCCATATCATCGAGGTTCACAGTTCAACCATCAAAACATAGCTTGGTGTATAAGTGAGCGAGAGCGGGTCTTCTACAGTCATGAGTTGCTACGCTCTCTTCTGCCATGCGATGGAAGCAATCCGTTGCCTTAGTAAAAGACGAATGATGAATTTTGACCTTCATAAGCTTGCTATTCGTAACTTGGTGTAAGTAGGCCAGGCTAGGCCTATTGAATACATGATTAAATCTGCATTTTATCAAGCTATCGGTTGCCTCAAACTGTATGACTTTGATGAGCAGTTTCTTCTGCCGATGAAGCGACGTAGCCAGCCACCTTGGGAACAGCAAGCATAGTTTTTCATGCTTTTGCGTGTTCTGTATGCATGCCGATATATTTAGGGACATCGTTTTACCATTCTCGCACTCCTCTTCATGAGCTTCACCTGCTGTTTGAGATGGTGGAGTGAGGATGGAGTCAGCCTGCACTTTATACCTCACTTTCATCAATACGTTTACAGCCTGAGCACACATTGACCATAAAGCCGTAAAGGTAGGGCTAATTTGTGGAAAATTAAAACGGAAGGATTTTAAGTCAACACATAGAATTCAATGTATAATAAAGGTCATTCATTAATTCTGCCCTCCGAAATTAAAGCCAGTTTTCCAACCCTAATCCTGATCTACTCTGAAGGGATTTAAGCCGTTCACTGACAGGGGCCGTGGCATTACATTTTTAAAACTAGCTCACTCACAGTGATGGCACTAGCTGCCATTTCAGCACCTTCCCTTTCATAGGCAGGCAGGCATAGACATTCCACTGATGAGTTGACGTCAGATCAAATCCACTAGCCTCAAATGACAGCAGTGCACAGTAAGCACGACCCCAGGTCAGTGGCATGTGGAGAAATTTGAGTGTATAAAAAATTTAACGACTGCTTAAAATGAGGCCTTTACTTAGAGAAAGTATTCATATCGATGCATCATAACTGTATGCATCGTTACATATACAGTTCTATAGGAAAATACAGTTCTACTGGGAAATTCCCTTCCCAGTGGGAAGAGCTCAAAGACAAAAGAAAGTCTCTCACACGTAGGCTACACTTAGATGTGTGGGCAGCTCATTTTCACGCTTGGCACCAACAAAGTCTGACAAAGACATTCAAATATAATTTTCTCACCAAGACTGTAATCACTGACAGTGGATGGTGTATGCTCCTTCCACGGACGCCCTGCTCCAAATTCAGTCAAAACTTTCCAACATGTTTTATGCAGCAGACATGCTATACAGGGCCCTGCTCAAATTAGTGCTTGGGGAAGCGTGCCGGCTGGCATGACATCAGATCAATAATCATTCGGAAACAGCAATTAAGGGTGGCTCGGTGGCTCAACTAATGATTTGAATGCGATGGTTTCCACGAATTTTGACAATTCAAAAGTATGTTCTAATCAGTATTTTATGTGCAATCCGCACCAGAAAACAGATATTATTTAACCAAAAAAACTGCATAAGCTGGTATCGAAATGGTGTAAGGAGTGGGGAACTCGCATCTCGGCCACAATATGATTGAAACACTGGAGGCTTTAGTGTTTTTATGTTATATCCTTTTCCAAAACACATTTCAATGTACATTATAACGTATTTGCAAAATGTTTGCACCCCTAATAACCATTTCAGCCCACAGCGACCCAGGTTAGATTTTGACCTACAGTCCTGTGCTAAATGTCATTCCCTCTCTCTTTCAACCCACTTAACTGTCTCTCACCACTCTCCTGTCCATAACGGCATACAATAAAGAAACTATTAATTAAATTGATTAAAATGGCCTGTATATCATGAGAGACATTGTTTTCAATTATATAAAGGTTAATAAACCGCGTTATCTTGTGCCGCCTGCTCTTTAAAACATTAATTTCATTGACTCGATGAAACAAATAGTAATTGTATTTTTGTTCTGCAAGACTAAGTGGCCTTTACAAACTAAAAATAAGAAGTACAACTTTAGTACAACGGGACGTTAGAATGATAACAAGAGGACGGTGTTTGTGTAGAGAGAAAGTGCTTTGTCGTGCTGGTGCTGATTCATGTCTTTGCCACGCAGGTGTTTGTGAACTTCGCCAAGCAGCAGTCGGGAGAGGACGATGACATCAGCTCGCGCCTACGCAAAGCCAGCACGCATAAAAGAAAGATTACACCGCTCCGCAGAAAGAAATGAAAAAAAGATAGGACCAACTGCCCCCGCCCCACCCCCCCATCATGTAGGACAGAACAACTATCCTTTTATCCACTGGAACGATTCCACCATATTCCAGCCAATTTAACTCTTAAACCCAGAAGAGGAAATTGAGGCCGCTCACCTGTCAAATCGTGCGCCAAAACCAAAAGTTGGCAACATTTGTATTTGTTTTCATCCTGCTAAAATGGCGATGACTCCTTTTGGTCTGCTTATTTGAGAATGAAATTACATTTATGATGTTTTTTGCTGGAGGAATCCACACCTGCAATCCACTGAACATGATATATTCTGTTTTATATGAATGTGTATATATTGTTATATATATGTTTAAGGACAGTAAGCACTTTTGAAGCAAGTCGTTTTTACACTCACTACTCCATTGTTCATGTACCCAGTGTAAATGAACCATCGTTGTTGTTCATTCATTAGCTGTGCTGTTTCATTCATAATTAATTATTCAGGTGTGCTTTGCATTGCCAGCACTGCATCCACTCTTACCCAATCTTCCTGGTTGGGTGTTTAAGCGCTTCCTTTGTCTGCCAACATATCTTCCCTACAAACGTGTATTTAAAAATGTGACATGCGCTAGCTTTTGCCAGCGCCCTCGACCAATGCTGACCCACTGTTGTTGGGGCTCGATTCATCACTGCTCACGGGACTCTGTTTTTGGATCAAGCGTCCTACATGGCTCACATGTCCGGATCCACCATCAGCCCAATGCAATACGCCTTTGGCCAGACGACCACTTTACAGACTCTTACTGCCGTGGCTGAGTCAGAACTGCGATGGACACGCACGCCCGCACAAACACAAACACAAACACAAACACACACACACAAACACACACATTATTTATTTCTCTCTATGCTACTTACCCTCTTGCCAAGCTGATTTATGCGGCAACATCAATTAAAATAACCCGGTTTTAATAAACATGCGCTTCTGCAGTCGATTCCCCACTTTGGCGATGTTTGGCATGCACAGGGTGAACCGTCGCACAACAACACAGGCTTTTGTTTTTCTCCATGTTTTCATCTCCCCGGAGCAGGGACAGAACCGCGCAGGAGTCCGTAATGACGGCGAGGAGTCTCCGGAGAGACTACACTTTGAAGGAGTCTATGTCAACGCCGCAGGTCGGCCGCGGCAGTGCCGTGGGCCGGGGTGCCATGGCGACGCCATTCCCGAAGCGTCTGGCACACGTCCTCGGCCCCCGATGTGTCTCGACACCGGTTCCAATTATCCGCTCCGCCTGCCGCTAGGAGCAATGACACCGCCATCAGCCGCCCACGGGCCGCACTCGACACGGGCCAGGGAGATGAAGGTGCGATCAGGGGGAACGGCGGGACTCCGCTGACTGCCGTCGTGTCACAGATCAGTTCTCCGGCGTGTCAACGCCGTCTGCTTTATCCCTTTATCCCGCCCTCGTCCGCAGGGTTTAGGATCAGGCGGTGAGCCGTCACAGCAGGGGGTCACGAGGGGCGAGAGGGGGCAGGCAGGCAGGAGTTCAAGGTATGTTTGTCACAAGGTGGAATGTTCAAGGGGATGTTTACCTGGAGCAACACAGAGTTGGGTTGCTGTAGCAAGATGAAATAGCAAGAGGGAAAACACGCACGCACGTACACACTCACTTACTCAGTCAGTCGGCAAAATATATCTGAAGCAGACAGAAAGTCCAATTAACCAGTGACTTGTAACTGTATTTGTCTTGATGGTGATTGGGCTGAAAGCTTGACTGCATTGGGTAGAATAAAGTATAGGCAATCTTGTATTGCATGTTGTGTATTAATGATTTGACACGAAAACACCAGGTCAAGGTCTATAATAATGGGAAATGTGTATTTGGTCAATAAGTCAGATGAGGCATTATCATTTTATAGAGTTTTGTATAAATTGTAGCGGAAACATTCTGTGGCTATAAATCATCCAGATTTATTTTGAAGTCATCTCTTTTGAGTTGAAAGTTAAATACATTTGGAAATCTATAAAAATGTATGAGGTGGGGCTTTATACCTTAAGTAAGCCAAAACCAAAAGGCTAAACAAACTGGGACTCTGGGGTAATATAAATCATCTAGATTTGGTAGGGTCATCATTCTTTGGTTCAAACGTATATTTTGGAATGTTCTGTAAATGTCCAACGGCAAATGATTCATTCATTCACATAGTGAATCCAATATTTTGAAGAACTGCTTGTCAGCGGTCCTCATCAGGATGTTGAATAATAAACCATTACCTCAAGTGGATCTGATGCATTGATTGGGTCAATGCATAGATTTAACTCTAGGTACTGGAGAGTTTTAATATTCTAACTATCCTCTATGGTATGGTTGCCATATAAATATATTTTTACTCTGGCCCAATGTGCACTGGCCTACTGCTTCACACTTGGCTACCATGTATTATTAGCATTGGAGAACAACAGAGTGGATGGATTTGGTAAATGCCGCCAGGCCTCTGACCGCTAGGGGTCTGTGTCTCACCATAGGGGCTCATGAAGCAAGGGCCCCAGACTCATTAGAAAGTGTTAAGCCCTGCTGTGCAGAAGGGCCCTCTGCCATCGCTCCTGAGGCCCCTCTTCTCTCTCAATCCTCATGAGTTCAATCTTCTCGTTGTCACATGTACGCAAGATGGGCCAGACACCGGAAAACTTGAATTACATTCTTGGAACGCCTCTGCGGGAATATAATGTAGAATGCTTGACCCAACCATGGTGTTGGCAAGTGAAGTGACACTCGGTGCAGCCAATACTAAAATGGTAATGTAAGAGCAGAAGAGCGGAGGAAAAGTAAGCCATGGAGCATACTAGAGAGAGAAAGATGGAATGGGACAAAAAGCACCTAAGAGCAGAAGGATGAAGGGGCCCCTTAGACGGAGCAAGACAGAGAGAGTGCGAGCCCCTCATGATTCCAAACAATTCCCTGAATGTGATTTCTGCACGTTCAGCGCTGCAACACTGAAAGCATGTGCAAGTCTCACTGATCCCATGTTTCTCCCAAGGCCTCTCGCAGCACTTACGGGCTTACGGGCGTCGGTGAAGGTGAACGACATTTCAATGTGAGGTGTGAGACAGGTGGAGATAGAGTCGCAGCAGACGGTGTTCATAATACTCCAGCTTATCGTATAACATTGAAGGCTAAAGCCTCTATTTGTCAGAGGACGGACTGTTAACCACGTGGTGTAACCCTTTAAATGCAATACGGTATTATAGATACGGTCAGAACTACAGCTAAAGGGAAACTCTATAGGAAACAGAACTATCAGTATATCTATCGGGCTGTGTGTGTGTGTGTGTGTGTGTGTGTGTGTGTGTGTGTCTCTCTCTCTCTCTCTCTCTCTCTCTCTCTCTCTCTCTCTCTCTCTCTATCTCTCTCTCTCAATCTCTTCCTCTTCATTTCCTTCTCTTCATCATTGTGGGTCCACCCCTGCTGTGAAGACAAGGTCATAAAGGAGCACATTCACCCACGGCTCCCATGGGGTACATTCTCTATCTGGCAGTCCCCAGCGGGGGGGTCTTCCATCCATAGTGTTTTGGATAGAATCCTTCTCTAAGAAGTGGGACTGCGGTCTCACTGCGGCTCTCCACGGACTTCAAACTGAGTAGAGGGGCACCGCCCAGCTGAGGGTGTCCGCTCGCTCCATGTTCCGTGACCAGGCTGGAGGATGAATACCATTCTAACCTCCATTATGCCTGCTATTGCAAATCCATTCAAATTTAGATCACAGATATAGCCATACGCTTAGTTTTTCCTCTGTGAGGTTTTTTTTTTTTTCCAGTTGCCATTCAGGACTCAATGCATTTTCTGGAGAGGAAATTACAATGGTTTAGCTGGTGATTGACAGGTGGCTGTGGGCTCCTTCAGGCATGCTGCTGGCTCCACCCAGCGTGTATCCAGGCCGGGCTTCTCAGCAGACTAACTGATGCAATCAACCCTTCCTTAAAACTATTTTGAACTCAATTGACGCTTTAGTCATTTGGCTAAAAACCACTGTGATCATAGGTGCTGCAATCACGCCAAAGGGGGAAGTCAATCAACAAATAAAATGTTCATGCACCAAATGTGAAAAACAAGGTAGCGCAATGTCATCAATGTAAATATAACATTTTAATGGACAACTTGATTACGGCATTGTAAAACAGCATCTGGCACCATGAAGCGAGTGTGCATAAATCTATCTCTATCGGCAACTTATAGTTCTTTCTGTTTAGAATGAGATAAGGGATAATATAATTAGTCCGGTCCACATTGTCCGAGTACACCTGGTCCAGGCAGCTCCAGGGACCAGGGATTGTTCTTAATGGTCTACGGCAACTCTTAAAGGTGCAATGCGATTATTTATTTATAACAACCAACCACAGTTATCAACAGAATATGAATGAGTAACAGTTTGGACGAGACATCAAAGTACGGGGTATTTACGTGAGTCTGTGTATTGTGTTGCAGAGATGTTAACTTCCTTAAGTCCGTAGCTATAGGGCTGGTCGGCACCGGTATAACACTTTTTCTATCCTCTTGTCAATCATGTCAAAAGAACCCTGAAAAAATGAAATGCTGCCTCTGACCTACTGGATCACTTCAATGATAAATGACACCATAGCACAGATGCACTGTAAACAGTAAGCCTCACGCTATTCAGTGGGGTGATGTCTTTTGGGAGAGGGAAAGGAGTTTAATGGCGGAAGGGGAGTAAGGGGACTTTCTGGTAAAGTACTGCCACCTATTATGTGGAGGACAAATCAAGTTGCACCTTAAGGTGTGTTTGCGTTAATGCTATCCCTATAGGCATTGCATAGGGGTTTCTGTTTAGAAAAAGCGAGTGATAATGGATTCAGTAATTTCCTCTTTGACCTCCTGAGCGGTGCCTTCTGAGACTAGGGATTTGTTCTTAAAAGTCTGCTGCTGCGCTTACAAAAACATTGATTTCTACTTTCCCTACTTTCCCTGCAGTTCTGATAAACTATAGTTTTTGGCATTCGGCCAACCTAAGGAATTAACAATTACAAGTCGATTTTCCATTAATTGCTCAAGACCCCACAAAATGCATTCAGACAGACAACAAATGACCAAATGCACGGGTTGATATCATTATAATCAAATAATTTTGGATCTGTTGCTCATGAAAAAAACGTACTTAGACTACAGTTAGGATTTAAATGCGCTATGAAACATTGTCAAGACGGATTTATGAACGAGCCTATTAAAGATACAGGCCGCATACGTTCCCATTAACATCATCGCACTGCGCATGTATAACTAAAACAAGACACCTCTTTGTTATCAAACCAGTCCACAGGCCTGCAGCCAAGCAGGACGAGGGCTGGAAGACGAGAGAGTTGAGGGTTGCGTGGGCTCAGAAGGAACTGCTAGACTCTCAGCGGGCTGGGCCGATGGAGACGGCTGTTTAAAGTGTGGTGCCACTGCTCTCCAGCACATGCACGTGTGTTCCCATCTTTTCAGAAGCGGCAGAAGAGGATCCCAGGAGGAGCCTTCAACAAATATTTATCCCTCCCTCGCTCACACTTCTTATTATACACCGTGCGTCTCACACACCCACGCGTGGCACTGTTGTTTAGTTTTACCGAATTCTATCCGCCTCGAAACCGGCTGATATGTATCGACCCGTGAAGAGGAAATAGTGTTTCTTACAATTGTGTGTGTGTTTCTTAACATGTCAGACTACATGCTGATTCAGACTTAGAGGTCACGTCTCATGTGAGATCATGTGAGAGCGCTTTAGCAGCATGGGTGGTTGGTTATGAACGTCACACGCGGTGCAGGTAAATACGTGGTCAAAACAACTGTCCAAATATGCAATTCAGCTGGATGAATCTTTATCTCTAAATCGATCTCCCTAGCCCCTCCCCCCCCCCCTACGTGTTGTAAATATTCCTCGTTCCTGTCGCTTTTCCCCCCCTCTTCTCCTCCTCGTTCCCGACGGAACCCGGGTCATGGGACCACGCGGCGCACGTGATCCTCATTTGCATATAGAGTACATAGATAAAAATATCACGGTCTCAAAAGCACACTCAATAGGGACCTAATGGAACACGACACTCATCTAAGCGCTGGGATGGAGTTGAGCCGCAGAAGAAGTGTAAGAGGAGAACAACAACTTTCCGGTGGTTTGAATTTATACAAGAACGCACTGCTGCAGGGGAGGCTGCCCCCGCTGGATAGGTGCTTTGTGGTGGGTCCGAGTTTGCGTTTGCCCCATGGAGCCATAAACAAGCCGGCTCTAATCAATAGAACAATTGTGTTCGTAAATGGGTTCCATCCGTGCGCCCTTGTAGATGGATCTCCAGGCGAATGACTCAACAGATGACTAGTGCCAATGTTTCGTCCGTCCGTCATTGTCTCATTTGCCCATTTGCCCGTTTGTGGGGGTACTTCTGTCCGACATGAGTCACTTTTTGGCGAGGAGTCAGCAGTTAAACTTGTGAACTCCATTGGATTGAACCGGTCCTAACAAATATGTCCCACCGGTCTTGTCTCCCCGTCTTCTGTATAGCACTAGGTGCTTAACTGTTTAAGACAGAACACATTGACTTTCCCTACTCTCCTGATTACCATAAATCCCAGGCCAAGGTGCGCTGGAGAAATAGTGAGCTATTAGGTGGATGAGAAATATATTCATTAAAAGCTTTGCCTCACAGCTTGGCCTCTCCTCATGGTTTAAGGCATTTTTTAAGAACTCAGCCTCTAATTAAGATAATTGATCTTGTAAGTATGGACAGTTGCACATGTTTCAGAAGAATTGTTGCTGATCCACCAATTATATATGGCTATTGATTCATGAATACATTTTAGACATCCATTGGCAAGTTGAAAAAAGAAATATTGTTTTTTAGATTAGTAAAAAACAAACAAAGCCACACAGAAAGTAGGCACCTTTTTCTCGTATAATGTTCCTACGAAGAATGCAATATATTTTGTTGGATGTGGACTACATTTATTCTGCTAGGCTGGGTGAAGGAGGATTACTTGTAAACAACTTTGTTGTTTGTAGGTATAATATGATGAATTACAGATACAAATCGAATTGGCTCCCCCTCAAATGCTTTGCTTGGTGGTTAGGTTAAATTGCAGCCAAACAGTTTTGTGTTTTGAATTGTAATGTAAGAACAGTGAGGTTCATCTTTTCTATCTCACATCTCACCAGCAATGTGTAACCGTCACGTTGTAAGCATGGACTCCACAGAAGTTTTCCTCGAGATTCAAAATGAAGGCAATATTTGATTCTATTCTTTTATATTTATTTTGCATGTACCCACAGGTGTTATGATCCCATAAACAAATAGCCTAATGACCCTATGCTGTATTAATTAATAATTAATGTATCAGTTTTAAACACTGTGAAGGAGAGTTGTAGTAAGTTATATCTACCAACTTTACATAGAGAGCATCTATTCAATATATTCTGTAAATGTCCTGACACTCACCGAATCAAAGACCTTTGAAAGTTCAGGCCTGTCGTACACACAAGCCTTGCAGAAATTGATACGCGCTATGATAAATGAGAAACTAAAATCAGAGTTATTACCAACATCGTTGCCTTCATTCATAAGAAAAATATTCAGCATTGTTTGTTGTTGCGTGTGATTGTATATATTTATGTGTGTGTTTGTATGGATGACGGATGCCTGTGTACGTGCACATGCACGTACACAGGCACACATGTGTGTGTCTGTGTTTCGATGCGTGCATGCCAGCCCGCTCCAGACAAATCATTGTACAAAAAACAAAACAACTTTTTTCTTTTATCCCCCCCCGGCCCTGGGAGTCATTCTCCCTCCAGCAGAATAAACACAATCTCCTCGTCTCTGGGCGCAGTAAGGGCTATGAGGGCTGCAGGGGGCCCGGCACATATCAATCTCTGGCCCACCGCACTCCACTGCTAATCCTCAGCGCGGTGGTTCTGGTGGTGGTGGTGGTGCTGTTGATTAGGGTTATGCTTACGGCTGGAAGAAAATATAAATTGTCTTCAAACATGATAGTTATTATATACTGTATATATATATATTTTTTTCTTTTACAATTTTTAAGCCAATTTATTTTTCTTAATATTCATGCTTACTGACAAAGTTTCAACACACAAATCCACATTTGCCTGCCCAGAAACACATACAAAAGCACTCACACGCGCACACACACACACATACACACACGCATTGGTGCTCCAGCGTTGTGTTGTTCATTCCGAGAAACCAAGCATATAATACAGCCAGCAGGGGTAATGTATAATACATAATAATAATAATAATAGTAATGTATACCAGCCTCTTAACATTATATCAACATTTTATATCCGTGCTGAAATCACCCAGCAAATGTGTACCCGTACCGGAAATACAAAGAAATAGATGGATTCCACCAACATATAGGTCTAGCCGAGGTGAGCCAGTCTGGGGCTCCTCTCGGGTTTATGAAGCCAGATCCTTCACAGGGCCAGACCCTTGGCCCTGTGTGCACACAGATAAGGGATGAGTGCAGCGCTGGGCAGACAGCACAGAGGGAAAGGCTGAGAACCAGCCGGTGACCTCCAAAGCAAACAGAGTAATAGGGGCCATGCCCAACCACGGTGGTTCAGTAGATTGGATGAATTGATGATGTGGGGCCTTACTTATGAAATGTGGTGTACGATTCATATTACTTATTAAGTGTACGTGTGCACAAAAGCAGAAAGTGACTAGCACCCCAAATATAGCACATTTATAAACGCCGTGCATACGCACACTTGCAGGAGGTTAGTCCGTTATAAATCACAGTCCAACTGGTCATGCGTTGATCAGCCTCATATCCTGCTCTTTACACGGCCAAATCAACCATCAATGGTCAATTCTGAGCACCGCACGAACGTTGATGCATATCAATGAGCCTGCTGATCAATGGTACCGTAAGGTGAATCATGGCAACAACCGAGAGGATGCCAAAGAAAATGATTTTCTCTGACACTGAAATCGAAGTGCTTAGGGGTGAGGTGGAGATCAGAAAGCCTATTGTTTGTTGGCCACAGCAGCTGTTCATAAACACGAGAATATGCAGCATATGGCAACACGTTGCTACTGGGTTTACTGACCGACAGATTGGACGGTTGTGTTCCCTGCAGCTGTTTTTCACACAAAAAAATTATTTAACAACTGAAATCGAACTTGGTGATATATGCACGGTATTAGAATATATTTAAGTCTATTGACACTCTGTTCTGCAATTTTACTTTATAGCTATTTGATGTAATCTTGGATTGCTACAACTGATGATTATTTCATCAGTTAGTTTACTACAGTCGATCCCTCTCCTCTGCTCTCTCCCTGCTCCCCGGGGGTGGGGAACGTGATGGTGAGAGAGCGCTGATGAAATACTGAGCAGGCTTTGATTACAGATTTGAGTTGGCTTAGGCTGTATCTTTTCAAATTGCAAGGGACTTATGGAATAGTTTTGGCTCACAACAAGTACAAATACAACTGCTGGTTTTAATGTTAACGATCATGTCATGTGGATCTATAATTTACATTTAATAGTTAGTTCAATTATGTGTGGTTTCAATTCAACACCTCACCTGTCGCAATTCCCCGTTTCCAAAATGTTTGTATGCGTGGGTCAGAGTTCATGCACAGATGCGCACATTCTCCTGTCACGTTTTAATAGATCCATGGTACAATATCAACCTCCTCCACAGACCGAAATGTCCTTGGATGCAAGTTAATAGACCTTCACTTAATCAGAGCAATGAACAGTGGGAGACATCAGCTGCCGCCATCTTGGTTGTTTATGAAAGTGCCTCGACTGACCTCCCATAGGGCGCCATGCTCTCAAACCCGCCCCATATATGATCAACCGTAGTGATTGGTGTGTGCTGTGATGCGGTCTGGGGTCCCAGGCCAGCCCTCTTTCAGGCCCCGCTTGGTGCATACGCAAAAGTTACAAATGAGACCCCTGGTCTCTAGCTCCCATGCTTGAAAGACACAGGACTACAGAACCTTTGGCACTGTCTGCCTTACCGTTCTCTGTCTTCCGTCTACCTGTCTTCTGCCTGACTGCCTGCCTGTCTGCCCGTTCGTCCTGTCTTGCCCGACTCTTTGTGGGTAAACAAAACTGGAAAAAACCTGTAAAGTGACGTCATTCCAATTTCATTCCAACGTCATTCCTTTGTCTGTGCCGTCCTCAGGCCCGCCTCGATGGCTGTTTCTTTGAGTGTGGAGATCAATCTGAGTTTAAACTTTGATCCTCTGAAGCAGCTGACGGGGACGGGACATCTTCAGTCTTTATTTACTGCTACACGGATCCATTCAATGATTGCCTTGGGAGGGATTAGGAGACTGGATGACTAGGGGAAATGCTAAAGACTAGTAAAACACCCTGTAACACCCGCCAATGTAATAATGCCCACGAACGTAATAAACCACAAACGTAATAAAAATATGAAGCTTTTAATGTAATAATC
>JAOPUD010000154.1:7862640-7881408 GCA_027122715.1 Trisopterus minutus | reverse complement strand
CAGAAACACACACACACACACACACACACCCCCACACACACACACACACACACACATACAAACACACAGACCTACAAAATAGAAAACTTGGATACATATTTAGACAATAAAACAAATAAACCTTAAATCACCATCAGTTCTTTCACACACACACACCCACACTCACACACACACACATACACACACATTCTGACAGAAAGACACACACACACACACACACACACACACATTATCACATAAAGACACACAGAATCAAACATGCAACACAGCTTGGAGACATATTTAAACAAACAGGCTCAGATTGATACAATCTGAGAATCAAATATTCAATGGCATCATAACGCTCACACAAACGCACACGCACACACTTGCGCTTATTGGATCACAGCCTCAGGGCACAATTACAAGAAACACTCATGGAGAGAGACATACGTAGCCATCAACACATTCACATACATATTTGTACACAAATGTTCGCATGCACAGTCTATCGGTTATCTATTTTAAACGATCACACAGTTTGCAGACACGTTTGCCGACAAGTGTACATACACACACACAGGCATACATACCAACACAGACACATTTGCTCAGCCACTTACACAGACACACATAGACGCGCAAAGACACACACAAACACTCACACACACACACTCATACATACACACACACACACACACACACTACCCCACACAGGCACACACATTTTGCTCTCCCACACACATACATCTTCACTCAAACACACAATCCCATAAAAGCCCACCAGAAAATAACAGAAGCAGGCTAATTATTCAGTGACACAACAGTTCATCCGGCACAGTGACTCCTTGTCTCGTGTATGCTGCAGTGTGTAGTGGTGTGCGCCGCTTATCAAACATTATCAACAATTCAGACCCCGGGTTGCATTTGTTTGAATCCGCCCCCTCTCAGGAAGTCGGGGGAGGAGGGAACTCCAAAGGCCTCTGATACGCAGCTTCATTAGCAATTAGCTCGCCTCCACCCAGAGACACCGCCGCATGTAAATATTTACCAATTAAAATGGGGGGTTGTTCTGAAAGGCTGGGAGCGAGCGGCGTGCGCTGTGCCTCGCCAGCAGATGACAGGGAGACGATAACAATAGGCCAGCGCTTGGGTGGGTCGGTGGGTGTGCAGGGGGTCGTGGGAGTGGTGGCGGGTGGGGGTGAGGAGGGGTGAGAGGTTCACGCCATATCTATCAAATCAGTGTATGAATGCGTTAAAGGCTCTTAACACAATGTGCATTACAAGCACAACAGAGGTGGATTACACACAGAATGGAGACAAACAGTCAGGCATTGTGTGTGTCAGGAGGGGCCTTGTGGATTACAGATGTGCATGAAGGTAACAATGCCTGGTGGATTAAAACATGATTTAACAGAGGGTGTACATTATCTGAACATTTGTTAAGAACTACTTTTTGTAGCATTTGCTATCTACAGATTTACAGATCTACAGACTTTGGAGCCTATAGTATTCAAGTCATCATATCATATCATATCCAGAGACTGTATTCTTATTTTTCCGTCAAAGGATAGAGAACAACTTTTGCATTTACCTTCCATGCCAATTAGACAATATCTATCCAAGCTGGCTCTCTGGGTTTGGAACAGATATAGCCAGCATATTTTGGGAGCCAGATCTGAACATAAGGTGTGCTGCTACTGGCAAGCACAGGGTTTGTTTGACTCCTCTCCCTCAATATTGCTTAAAACTGAAATTTGAGGGGAAAAGACCAACATGGCTCTTCGACTTGTTCAGATGGCTTTCTACAGATATGTCCAGATTTAGCAGATTTGCAACGCTTAGTTGAAGAATCTGGGGTGTAGGCAACCGAGAAAACAAGAATTGTGCCAGCCTTATCAACAGTATTTGGTTGAGGTTGATTTGTAAGGATAATATAGTGGTAAAGTCACTTGATACGATAGCTATATAGGAAGGGCCAATGAAACAATGATAGTCATTACAAGGAGCCTAGAGCCTAGAGTTCTCCTCTTTTTAGACTTAGACTGAGTACAGCGAATGCTATACGAGATCACAACTTTTTTGCTGCTGCAACAGACAGGTGCGACCGTCGTTATCCCTTTGATGATCTAGAACATGCGCGGTGTTAAAAGAAGTACAGTTGTCTGCTTCCTGGCCTGCCGCTGCGCCGGCCAGACTGACACAGCTGACCTTATCCTCTGGTGCTGCTGGCGGAGAGGAGGCTGAAGGATGAGCATAGCATGCAAATGAGCTCCGGCAGCCAATCGCCTGCAGACGCCTGCCTGAGTCTTAATCAGGTTAGAAAGTCCTCCATGGCACGCATGCCCAGACTTCCCCCCCCCCCCCCCCCCCCCCCCTCCATCCAAACTCTACTTCGCCTGTTTACCCCTATACCAAACCTGCCCCTATTCCACTTCCCTTGCACCCCAACCCCCTTTCCACAAATGCATTCCCAATGCACCAGCGGGCGTAGCCTCCGCCTACTCTGTCTGGTAGCGCTTTTCAAAGCTGTGCAAGATTCTCAAGACACTTGGCCCAGCTTGGTGTTTACTTCCATGACGCTGGGTGTTATAGAAAATAAATAGGGTAGGTCACGGAGAAGGGACACTGGGTGGATGGCATTATTTGTAAGGTAAAAGTATTCAACGTCAGGATATTTAAAGCCTGGTCCAGGATGAATAGGAACACTTTTCCGTCCTTGCTTCTCGTGCCACTAGGCTCACTGGTCTCCCGAAGTAGCCCTGTGTTCAAGACAGGTGTTTTATGCATCTGGGAGTTAGCCCTGTTTTTTATTTTTAGCTACTGAGCTCGAGGGTTTCCTCGAAAGATGTCCTTTGTCTTTTTCTCCTGTGGTGTGCTACCACATCTGTCACTCACCACTGGCTTAAAGGTCTCGGCTGCGAGACACCAGACGCCTGCCAGGTTATGCAAACACGGCCCGGGCCTCGCTTGGGGATCATAGACGCCGGAACGTATAACCAACACATCCTTGTTGTCTATTTGCCATCGTCTTGGCATCTGTTCTTCTTGGGCAAAATACATAATTTCATTCTCAGTACTACATTCAGTCATGAATTATACTGTTATTTTTCATATATTTTTTTACAGATTGATACAAATTATCTAATTAGGAGTTTGTGGAGAGGTAAAAGGCAACAGCAGCTATAACAATGTTGCACCACATGGGTCTAATGGGCAATAACTGTAAAGAAGGATATTTGTTAAAAGATGAGAGCATTTAAATCCTGCCATAATCATTTTAAATTTTGTAAAGAGACATGCGTTTATAGAGTTTATAGAGCATTTCTAATTACTCCCCCTCTTTCCATTCCCCCTCTTACTCTCTCATCCTCTCCCCCACTTTCTCGCTCTGTCTCTCTTTATACTCACTCTCTGTTTTGCTGTAGTGTCGATTGACTTAGTAGTAGCGGATTTAATGACAGTTCCCCCATAACCACAAGCCGTTTATTTTGCTTTAATGAAGGGAAGTGGTTTCGCTTTCTTCAATTAGTTTCCTTTGAGAATTGAATCACCTTGTTTGCAGTTATAACGTAAAGGGCACCAAGAACATTTGCAAAAATAAACAAACAAAAACATCAAGCAGTTGTTGGATTTTCTTTTGCCTAAAGTGATTTACAACTTAAAAATACATTTTGTCTGCTAATGTTTCACATTTCAGACATGCTATAGAAATCAAATAATATTTAATTAATTTGAGTATAATTTCATGTTTTAAGTAGACTTCAGTAAGTCATTGCTACACACACTAGACACAGCTTTGTGGTACATTGCAAACTGGGTGCAGTTGACATCTAATAGTTCCAATGAAAGGAGTTAATCACTTTAATGACATCCCCATTTGTGAGGCACAATGACTAGTATGCGTAGTATATCAATATAAGATGTAAAAACAACCTCAACTCTAATGTGTTGCATGAAGGAAGTCTTGCTATCCAATCACTCATCAACCACAGCCAAGATGACCTTGAGCAAGGCACTTAGATCCAAAGTTAAGCAACGGGGGGTACAACCCTTTGGTGCAGGCCTTACATTTGTGAGTCATCTAGATCCATATCAGTTTGTCAAGCCTTGGAAAAAGCACAACAACCAAAGAACATTTGTAAGTGACGAAGTACTCGGAACAACAACTCTGAACTTTGTAGTTTATTCCTAATTCTTCTGAACTGGGATGAAAGGAACATCAGCTGTTTGTTCCTCATGAAACCGCCCCCCAGCGGCGGGTTAGGATGGGAAGACAAGATGAGCGCTCCCACCACTAAGCTGCTTGGAGACCGCAATGCCATCGACAGTCATCGCAACGGGCTTATCTCAGTGGCCAATGGTGGCAGCCATTGTGTACGTAAAATCAGTGTTGCCAGAGTCCACAAAAACAGTTTTGTCATATAATGTTGAAATCCTTCTTTATAAAGTCGTTATACACATTGTGTTGTATGCAGCCCAACGCTATTAACCTTGAACGCTGTTCATGTGGTATGAGGTCATTTTGGAGGGAAGTTGTGAAGTGGGCGTTATGCCATATTTATAGCTGCGGTGGCACTTGCTTGTGACCTACACTCTAAAAATAAGAGGGAGATATTTATAATCTACGTACTGAGTTCTATTGAGCAAGAGGGGTGATAAACATTAATAACATAATAACATAATAATATAAAAAATATTAAACAATCACGGCGGTCGAAGCTGTCTCACGGCCAGGCCGGCCCAAAAATCCCAACTCCAACGACACCTTTTTGAGTCATCGCCCACCACCGTCCGGCCCATTTATCCTTGGGTGAGCTCCAGTCACCCGTACGTTTGTTTGAAGACAGGGAACAGTTGGAGCGTTTAGCCCGGGCCACCGTCACCCCTCTGCCCTTGACTCCTCGTGGTGAACCTGCCCTGCCCGCCACATCATCCCCGCACTGCTGCGCAGCGACACGGTGGGATGACACGCGACACGTCCCCACACTCCCTGAGATGAAGGGTGGGTGGTTAGAGGGGTTGGACGGTGGCGGTGGCGCGGAGCAGAGTGGCGGTTGGCTCGTCATTTATCCTCTAGCCGGCGCAACGCCCCCTTTTTTTTGTCTCGGCTCCTTTTTAATTTCCCTGCACCTTGTTTTCTGTCAGCAGATGATGCATAATACCAGCGCTTCGTTTAGAACAGGGTTGGGTGCCCCGTGAGAGGCCCACGCCCTGACAGATAAAGATATGCTGGCATTAACTTCCCCTGCTCACCACTCCCCTCCTCGACATCTGTGACAGGTTAATTCTTTGAGCGTTGTAAATACAGAGTCGGATGAATTATGCATGTGGCGACATAAAAGAAGCGAGCAATGTGTTTTGTGGTCACACTAGACCAGTGTCTGCTCGCACAGCTCTGTGGTTGAGTGCAGGTTTGTTGTTGATAACATTTCCATTCTGTCACACGCATGAGTGTGTCGTGCTGGGGATTTCTTTTTCAGAGCGCGCACAATGTTTGAAAAAGTCAATTTGGAGTAATTTCCCAATTTGCCAATTGCATATCTTATTGCACTGAAAATAGTAGAGCAAGGTTGTCCTAAGTTAGCATACATATTGTGTAGTACTGACATTCAGACTGATATGGTCAGTACAAATAGCTTGATGACACATTGAATAAAATGTTGATATTTATTAGGGCTGGGCAAGTTAACACGTTATTATTATCGCGCTAACTGATAAATTAATATCACCGACAATCATTTTATCTTACGTTAACGCAGTTTTTATTATTTATTGTCTTATTGTAAAAGTCTGTTGCTCACTGGCTTTTAGTTTGTAAAAGTCCATCATGAGCGAGCCTAATAGAGATGCACGGTTGGCGGTCATACCCGCAGACTCCGCGGATAATTCCCGGGGCGGGTGGATTGCGTGAAAAAAAGTTATATTTGGATGAATTCCGCCCAGGGCTCCTCCGCTGGTTTACATCAGCATTCCGCTGTGCGACCATCCCTGTTGCGTGTGCCCTCACACATTGTTGAAATCATATGCTGGATGCCTTATTCTTTCTATGTGGTTTTTAGTTAATGATCGATGAAAAAAACGAAACCGGGACATTTTAGCGTCCCGACAGGCTTTTGTTGGGACTTGGAACACGCGACTCAAAATCTGAACTGTCCCTGCAAAACTGGGACGTCTGGTCACCTTATACTACGATGAATGATGAATGACGGGCGAGTGCTTTGGATGGCGGTGGATTATTGATATTAAGCAGCGAGTGCGGATGACATTTCAGATCATCATCTCTAGCCTAGTATGTTGCTTACTGCTGCGCATGACTGCTGCGGCGCTCACGGGAAAGTGGCAACTGAAAATAATTTGCAGATAAACAAACATGGAGAAGGGTACCGGACTTTAACATGGCCATTTTCATTTTGAAGTTCTTCCAGTTATTTATTTACCATTGCAAAGTTGAATTTTTCTTATCACCAGCGTACTTCTAGTCTGAAATACCACATAGATGTAATAAAGTTGTAACAGTAAATCATTCACAAATGTTATGTCACTTTCGTTCATATGGCAGTACATTTACAATAAAAGTGCGCTATACACTACTTTTGAATGCATTGTTGGATTTTGCGTCTAACAATGCGATTAATCGTGATTAATCATAGGAACTTATCGGATTAACACAATTAAAATTTTAATCGTTGCCCAGCTTTAATATTTATATAATTCACAGTATTGTTAGCCCAGTGACATAACATGTCTTCATACAAGAAAGAAATAAGCTTTTTTAATGAAAGGCTGTCAAAACTTTATCCATTTTGATATCAAAGCATCACACTCTAAAAGCAATTTTTTTCACAGTTTTAACCTCACATGAAGCTGTTACCAAAGTAAGTCTTAATCAATGTTTAAAAATGATTTAAATTATGTCGCTCGAACAAAGTACATACTGCTGGGAATCAAAACTATTGAGCTACTACACTATCCTCTCTATTTTTCTCTGAGGAAAGATTTGTCTCATTCATATTGTTTTTAAGGATCCTTTTATAAGTGCCTTTTTTGCTTTGTGCTGATGTGGTGTTAAATGCAAGTGTAATTCCCAATCATTGCCCGAACCACATTAAATGTGCATATGTTATTTTTCACTGGCTTCCGAGGGGAGATGTCAAGCCTTAAAGGGTTCAGCTCTGTAACGCAAAAGTGATAGCGTTGCATTTCAATGGTATTCACCATGACAAGTGACAGACATTCTGCAATGGCCCGGCCTGAACTCAGGCCGATTGAACCCTATTAATTGTATAATGCAGCCACGTCACGCCGGCCTTTGGTGAAGCTGTGCAACGATGAGAGATATCTGCTTCTTTGTCTTCAAGGGCCCAATAAAATGCATGAATCTTTTATGGGCCACTCTCACTGTTTTGCTCTGCACCTCCAGCACACCCGGAACAATTTGTTATGTCGCACCGGCCTGTGTGGCTTCCAGGCCCAAATGAGATGACTGCGCTTGGAGAGCAGCGGTAATTCAGAGCTTTGTTGAAGCTGACACAGATGACGCGGCACTTCAGCGATAGTCTAATGATTCCATTTACCAAAACGTCTGCACGGGGCTTTTTGCTTTTGACTCGGGGCAGAGGTTTTCGCAAGTATTTTCGTCCTGTGCCCTTCTGTCTTGGATAGATGTGTTGCTTTCCCCTGGAATGATAGGAAACGGAACTAGTAGATTTTTCTGTAATAAGAAAAAAATATATATAGAGAGAGTTTCAAAATGTGCAATCCTGAGAATTGTATCGGGGCTGAATCATTCATATTTCACAAACTAGTCAGGATTATTCATAAAAGAAACATTATTTGAATTTCTCAACTGTTTTGGCTTGCTTACTCAGTGCTACAGCCAACGTCTCGACTTGGCTACCAAAACTGCACTGTGGAAATGCAACTTGTGTTCCCATTATTTATTATCAAACACCAGACATTCTTTTCATGTATCATCATGTCAAATTGCCCATAATTACGTTTAGCTTGCACATAACAGAAAACAAATGTATTCAAACAGATGTAACAACACATTAGCATTTTCTTGCTGGTTCAAGGTTTAGGTGGTTTGACCATAAAAGCATTAAACACAAAAAATAAATGAAACCTGTTCTACATACAAATATAACCTACTCCATTTCTACAGGATTAATGGTTTTTGTGGGTCTGTATTCCAGCAAGATAACCGAGTGTTTGGGGTCATTGCACTCAAAACAAAAGCTGTTGCAACCCATTCTCCTTAAAAACACCTCAGTCAACTTCTCGCCAGATCGTCACTTTTTCAAGAAAGGTCAGTAAGATTAAGAAAGTCAAAAGAGAAAGTGGAATAGCAGAAAAGAAGGGTATGGGACACAAAATAAAGAGGGATGCCAAGTGACACAGCGAAAGGGAGGAGATAAAGACGTAAAAGAGTAGGAGACAGAAAGAAGGAGAAGTGTGGGTGGACGGAGGGAGAAGAATGTTGCCTTTCAAATGCGCCGGGAGTGATTTTTATCATATCCAGTGAAAGGGTGACATTTCAGCAATGCTTCATCCCAGACTTTGGCATTTCAAATTAATAAAAAGCCTCTAATAACGAGGCAGATTCAGGAGATGTAAAGGATGAGCTGAAGCACTGTGTGCCACCAGACTGGGCTCTTATTTTTTAATTCTCTCCTTATTTTCGCTCTAAAACCCCATCCACACCCCCCACCCATTCTTTGCGTCCTATTTTCTATCAAATTCTGAGCTGTGACCCCCCCCTGATTTTGATTGGGAATGGCTGAACACTGCATCTCTGTCCTCCAATATCTTGTGGTATAGAATGCACTCACACACCCCCTTATTGGCAGACCTTAATTTGTGTTAAAGCGGCTTATAAGCAGCAGGCGTCCAGTCAACATTGATTCTGCTTTTTTCCCCCACATCACATTGACATTCAGATGCCACCTTGAACATGTCCATACATTGTGACTGAGGAGAGACGTGACCAAGTGCTGTTAGTTTGCATTTGCTATAGGTTATGAATCATCGCTGCTCTTAAAAGGTGTTTGCTCACTAGCTGGAATCTATTTTAACCATTGCTATTCCTTTTCCCTTCATCCTATCCTTTACTGAGCAGTAACTGCCCAGGTTGCAGAGCACCAATTATGAATATCTACTCTACCTAAGAGGTGTTTGGCTTCAGCCTCACTTGTGGATCGCCACATTGTCGTCGCATTCTCAATCATTTGGCTCTCATTCATTCACTTTCATTCACACCCACACACTGATTCACAACCTTAACAAAAACATCTCTGCTGCTCTGATAGAGTTGTGCTCTGTGCTCTTGAGGGCACGATTACAGTTCTGCATGCAACAAAATGAACCACTTGTTCTGTTTATACAGGAGAGATGCCTTTTCCAATTCAGTTGATGCCTTGGGTTCGTGTTGCTTTAACATGTCCCCGACTTCATTTTATATCAAGGAAGTGCTCCGCCAGAAGACATCTCAATTTCACTCTCAGGTGCAGACCCTCCTTCACCCAAGGGACGTGTGGAAGTACCAACCACCAAAATGTGGGACTCACAATAAAGACACTCATGAAACACCCACTCATTATGGTGCCGTGTAAAGCTGTCACTTGAAGCTTCACAGCAAAAAGCTTCCCATCCATCAACCCTTCAACACACACACACATGCATGGGGGCGCATGCAAACACACATGCAGCACCAGCACTATCTGGGGACTGCTCACGGGCAGGAGCACTGTGTTAAATTTTGGGCCCGGCGGGACTGCGCCGCATGGGACAGATAATGTGGCCAGGTGTTAATTAATGTGCCGCACACTCTGGCTCATCTGCCAACGTCCCGTGAATCCAAATGGAGACTGCGAGCGGTAGACACGTGCGCTGTTGATTTGCAAAGCCGACGGGACGCCACTTCAAAAGGCCAGATTCGCAGCACCGTGGAAACTCAAAGGGACTGGCTTTGCGAGGGCTTTGTTCTGGAGGGCGGGGCTGTGTGGCTTGGGTTGGTGAAAGGGGGACGGGAGGAGGGGAGGGGAGGTGTGAACGCCAGGCCATGTTTTGTTTTCCCGTTGATCCGACGTCTGAGCCACTAAAAATTACACTTCTAAATGGCAAATTACATAGTACAGTGGCTCCCACAAATCTGCCACTTGCTTTCATCCCGGGTCCTGTTTTGATTTCTTTCAAACATGTCGCCATGACGGTTTCTGACAACCAGACCGCTAGCACATATGAATCAATGTTTTTCTTGCGTTCCTATGCGTTATGTTTTTCCTCAAAACGTCCCCACGTGCCGACTGCAGCCTGCAGCATTCGTGTCCAAGGGCTGCCAGTGTTCTGCCGTGCACTGTCGCTGACTCCCAGAATGCTCAGAGACACTAATGTGATATGATGGAGCCAGCACTGGGCTAGGTGTGTCCTACCTCGGCGTCCTTCATTTCGCTGAAGGTCAACCGAATATAAACCCTGGCTCTTTGGTGAGACAGACGTTGGCCCTGACTGCAGGTCATTAAAGCCCTATTGAGTTTCTGCCAAACGTCTGACTCCCTCAATATCTCACCACCGCTCATCTCAGCTGTCTCTTCCATCAGGGCTTATTTCCAGCCCTGGGAGGGATCAGCACTCCTCTATCCACTGTACACTCAAGAGAGCATGAGAGAGCCTTCTCAAAATAAATAAATAAAATACAGCAGGAATCTAGATCTGTATCTCTAGATCTCGTTGCCTGGGCTGCAGTACAGCTGGTACAGTAGAGGATTATCTATACAGTATTGGTGTCATGGTACTGTTAAAACCAATCTGCAGTTCTTTCTGTCTATCTATACATGTCTATCTATCTACCTATCTCTAGCTACCTATCTGAAGATCTATTTATATGTATACATAGCCATCTGTTTATCCCTATCTATCTATCTATTGATCTATCTATCGATCTATCTGTATCTATTTCGCTATCTATGTGTTTAACTATCTATCCATCTATCTAGTGATTTGTCTATTTCGATTCACCTAGATCTCAATGTATTTATGGATCAATTTTTTATCCATCTTCCATCTTTCCATGCATGCCCACCATTATCATCATCAGTATTATGAATTATGGTTTGTTTTGGGTAGCTCGTCCTAGTTTCCTTCTCCTTCCTGTGAACCCGTTGGTTTTTGATTCGTCCGCGGGAACAATCCCCTGGTGCCATGTGACATCACTGACCAGACAACCATGTTCTTCCTGTGAATGAGGAGGTGTAACAAGAGCAGGGTGGGGGTCGGCGAGGGATTGGTGGGTGGCATGTATCAGGTTGCAAAGGTGTAAGGCTGAGCAGGCTGACGGGCTGATTAATCCAGCAACACCTCTGCTCCGACGGGAGTCACTGCTCCTGCCGCAAGGTGCCCAGGCCCACTGCCTACCTGAGGCTGTGGAAACGATTTGAGGAGGAACAGGATACTGGGAGCTCTGATAAAAAATAAAAAAAGCCAAATAAATGTAAAATAGCTCCCGGTAACTACGCTCTTACATCAGTATAAGATAAGGTTGTAAAGATTAAGTGAGCCGCCCAAATCCGGCAATAAAGTAAAATACCACAACTTCTTATACAAAGCACATCAAAAAACAATTTATGTAAACCCACATTCTCCAGAAGGAGGGTCAAGAGAGACAAAGTGGGAGAGAAAAAGACCAAAATGAAATATCATGTTTATCAAAAGATTTATTAGTATTTTCTAGGGTAGTCGTTTTTTTGAGATAAGAAAACGATTTTTCAAGAAAGGCCATGCCAAGATGAGGAGTATTTCAAGTCAACAAAGAAGACACATACAAAAAGTTTAAGACAACGTAAAATGAAATGAACAATAGTGCAAAAGAATACTATATGTATAAGTGAAAACAAATACAACTTCCAATAGTTTGTGCTGACTGAATATTGAAATAATCACTTATGCACTTTTCAAAATAAACAATGGATGCAGAGGTGGCGGACAAAATGTGAGCTCTTTTAAATGTCTGGCTAGTTAGTAAATCGCCTCGCACATAGAATACGATTTAAGGAGTAAAGGCTAAAGTGGTAATAAAACAGTCTTGGCAAGTTCAATCTCTGACACTGAGTTTGGAGTCCAGAAATCTGTCAGCCAAACTGCTCGGTTGGATTGCTTTTGCCTATCCATCACTGAAGCCTGTCATTGGCCAGTGAATTTATCTCACTGGCCACACTCTGTGTCAGACGGCACATCATCTGGGGGCTACAGCTGTCAGTCTGGAAGCCCGTATGTTGCCCTGTTTTAAAATATGTTTATTTCACATTCAGATGTGTGAGAGCCTGTGTCTTCCCTCATGCTTTGATGTAAGAATGTGCCGAATCTCCAATTACATTGTACCCAATTTATTTCATATAAGATATACCAAAAGTACCAGAAGTACAATTACTCAATGTACTTTTTAGTAGACATTTTTATGTAAAGCGGCATTCCAATGTTAGGCAACGATCAACCATCCATCAAATCTTCTTTATCTTTTATTCTCTCGGTCTCAGCCATCTATCTGTGTGTTCCCTCAGTCCCTCCATCCATCTGTGTCTTTCAGTCCCTCTGTCTCTGTGTGTCTTCGCCTCAGTCTCCCTGTGCTCTCCCTGCTCCCTGCCTTGTCCTCCCTCCTGCTTTGACACACTGGTATTGGATTGACCTCCCTGGCCGTGGAGTTCAGGACATCATTAGCTGCAGCGGTTCAGCCTCGCCGTCTTTCCCTCGCCGCTAAGCCACTGGCCCCCGGACGGTGCTCGGTTTGCATGGCTGGGAAAACAGCTGGGATCAATTACAGGGCAGGCTCTGGTGCCGTGCCAATACAAGTGTCAGCAATAACAACATTAGGAGAGCGACAGTTCAGATCCTATCAACCCCCTTTTGGCCTGTGTTACGTTGCGTCGTGTCCAACATAATGACTTTCACGTGCGGTTGCCTGCCGCTGTGGAATTATTCAGTGAGGAGATCCCTTTTGAAATCACATACATTCAACAAGTAAACGTGTTCAATCAATTTACTTACTTATACAAGCTTGATCACGCTCATAATAGGGATGGATGTAGCACCAATTG
Source organism: Trisopterus minutus (assembly GCA_027122715.1). Classification (NCBI taxonomy): domain Eukaryota; kingdom Metazoa; phylum Chordata; class Actinopteri; order Gadiformes; family Gadidae; genus Trisopterus; species Trisopterus minutus. The sequence continues at coordinate 7,868,338 of JAOPUD010000154.1, read as the reverse complement.
TAATGCATTCAGAAGGATTTGCATACAGATTTGTATGCAAATTGTTAAGATGAATACATGTACTATTTATATTGCTTACTTATAATCATCCATCTAAGAGATTATAATTTGTATACAAACACAGCAAGGGTTTCTATCTTCATTTATATATATTTATTTCCTGAGGTGCCCAGGGGCATGTTTCATCCAAGCTCTGTGTCTTGAATGACCAGCAAGGGGAATTGATCTTCATAAGGCACTGCTGTTGCCCTGTTGTTAAATAACCCTGCCGAAGATCCAATGGCAGGTCTTGACCTTTCAGCCCAACCTCCATCTCTACAGCTGACAGTGGCCAATAGAAAGGGGCAGCCCTAAGGCAGGGAGAATCAATACAAATGCATGTGGTTTAATGTGCGAGTGGAAAATAGTGATTTCGCCTTATCGGGTATTATTGATGGTGATCTGAGGTGGGGGGGTAGATTTTATGGGAGGTTTGTCCTCAGCCGACGGCGGTCTCTGGTGGTTTCCTATGAAAAAAAGTTGGGATATGATGGCGGACAGCCAGATAATGCTTATGGATGGGATTCATTGTTATGCTTTTTGACTAATGTGCACACCTGTTTTTCACACATTTCTTCTTTTCTTTTCAGCCGTAGTATCGTGAGACGCTTTTACAGTTTTTACTGTTAACTTCTTTAATTCCAACAGATGAAGAAATACATCTAGAGTCTACCAAGAGGCCTTCCCTGATGAGCGCAAAGACACCTTGTATTTAATTTCATACCGGCTTGAGGCGTCAAATAGTTTTCTCTTTTATTCACAGATACAGCAATCTTGAGTACTATACTATCTGCATGAGGGCAGCCTCTTGATGTTCCTCTTGAACACAGAAAGCACTCCAGGTCTGCCTCTTAACTGCCACATTGAATGAAACAAAGAAAGAATGCAAAACTTCATGCTCTCTGAGGGCTACTGGTTGAGCACCTGGTCTCTCCCCTTTATTGTCTGCATCTCTCAATCTCTCCCTCTCCCTCCCTCCTTACCCTTGTCTCTTTCTCCCTCACTTTCTCCCTTTGTAATGAGTACACATTGAGAGCCAGTCCAAGGTTGTTAAGGTACAAACAGGGAATATGACGCTCCACACAAACACAAGGGGCTAAACGGTTGCAGTTTATGCTCCCTGAGGCTTAGGGACCAGGAATCACAGTCTCTCTCTCTCCCTCTCTCTCTCTCTCTCTCTCTCTCTCTCTCTCTCTCTCTCCTTCAAGAGAGGGAAGAACGTTTAATGTTTGTGAAAGAGAGTTTTATAAATGTGTGGTTTCATGCATTTTAATGTCCCATGAGAGGCAATCAACCACACTCGCCCTCCCTGGTCTCTGTGTATTCAGTTTTTTCTCTCTCTCTCTCTCTCTCTCTCTCTCTCTCTCTCTCTCTCTCTATCTCTCGCTCCCTCATACTTAGTTAGCCCTCTAATTGGTTCACAAACAACGTATTTTTTTCATGCCAACCAGGCCCATTGACCCACAATCCTTCAGTTGCGTGGTAGAGTGCCACCTTGTCATCTACACCAGCAGGAGAATTCTTGTGGATGCTAGTCTGACAGTGTGCTATCACCGTTATACAGGGAAAAAAAACAAATGCTGATGACTATCTTTAAATAGAGCATAAGTGGTGTTTTGGCTTCAGCAAGAAATAGAGAAGGATTTGTGCACAAGATAACCCACTGAATAGAAAAAGTAATTGACAAAGATATGCGTTTTTTCCAAGACCGGCAAAACAATTCCCATTCATCGTTTTTTTTTCCTTTCTGCCGCCAAGGATAATTGTATTCAGTCATCAGTGTTTTCCATCCAGTGCCCTCTATATTAAACAAGGTCTGGCTGTGAGTCATGGCAGGCTGTGTGACAGATTACAAGGCCACAGTTGCGCCACAATACTGTTTTCACCTTTAGATAATGTTGCGTTGCAGACTTTCAGATGATTGCTGATTATCGAGCCGCTTTACAGTTGATCTGAATCTCATCAGCACTTAGCCTCACTGTTCCCAGAGCAGAGGCGAGGTGAATGTCAATTGGATTTGCTCTTTTGCTTTCATTTTCTCCCTCGCTTTCTCTCTTTGCATAGCTGGCACTCACCCATGTGCACAGACGTACACAAGAAACACTCACACACACACACACACAGAAGCTCAGACAAACACACACACACACAAACACACTCTAGACACCTGGACTTAGACGGTTGTCTGTTGATGGCACGGGGCAGACGCAACCACATGAAAAATGCATGTTCCCTTTGCGTGATTCATAAGAAGCGCTCATCGAGATTCTTCCTGCATCTCGCTTGGCGTACCACACAGGAATATCAATTAAGCTGGCAATTTGGGTGGCAGCAGCGGCGGGGGAATATGGGATGCACAATGTCATGTGGATGATGAGGGGGAGCAGTGTTTTGTGCAGCTGTTAGGGGCTAAACAAGACCTGTGAAGATAGGAAAATTTTGAGTGAGTGTGCTGGCCATGAAAATAATTAGAAACCTTCCTTGTGTTGTAAATTTTTTTTAAAGAAAACAGTTGATTCCAATAAACTAAAATGACTCATTTGTAAAACACAGCTAGAGATTCGCAATTAACGCTTACTTTATGGTCATGCATCTTCTTAATCTTATGAAGATATCTTCTGTCTTCTGTTATGTCCTGTTTTTGACTGGCCCTTTGTGCTGTTATCCCACAGGAGAATCCGTACATGTGCAACAACGAGTGTGACGCCTCCACCGAGGAGCTGGCCCACCCCCCGGAGCTGATGTTTGACTTTGAGGGCCGCAACCCCACGACTTTCTGGCAGTCCACCTCATGGAAGAAGTACCCCAAGCCGCTGCAGGTCAACCTCACCCTGTCCTGGAACAAGACCATCGAGCTGACCGACGACATCATCCTCACATTTGAGTCGGGCCGGCCAGAGCAGATGGTCCTGGAGAAGTCCCTGGACCAGGGCCGCACCTGGACGCCCTACCAGTTCTACGCCACCGACTGCCTGGACGCCTTCAACATGGACCCTAAGACGGTAAACGAGCTGACCCAGCGCACCCTGCTGGACATCATCTGCACCGAGGACTACTCCCGGGGCTACGTGTGGAAGAACGACAAGACGGTGCGCTTCGAGATCAAGGACCGCTTTGCGCTGTTCGCCGGGCCCCGCCTCCACAACATGGCCTCGCTGTACGGCCAGCTGGACACCACCAAGACCCTGAGGGACTTCTTCACCATCACAGACCTGAGGATTAGGCTGCTGAAGCCCGCCACCGGAGCTACCATGGTGGACGAGAACAACCTGTCGAGATACTTCTACGCAATCTCCGACATCAAGGTCCAGGGCAGGTAGGAACCCCGGCCTATTCTGTATTTTGAGAAAGCTGAGAGGAAATGTTCGGAATTTTAGGTGACTAGATTAAATGTTTTGATCTGGGACTATGGCCTGGATTGGGTGTGTCAGTAGCATTCTTTGATTTAGCAGGATGTGGTGAAAACCCGAAAAACAATAAAGCTGTACCTTTAACAATAACAAATGCAACTCAAGTGCAACAAGGAAGGCAGCATAATGATATCTTTCCAGTTCTGATCAGGAAAGACCTTTTAATGCATTTCTGTTTGTTTTTCGTTGTAAATTCAACAAAGGCTTTTTCTGAGTGCTCTGTTCCTCTTTCATCATACCCTAGTATGGTATCAAAATCATTACTGTGAGATCAATATTCATTTTTTTCATTCATGTCAGGCCTACAATTTGGTGGTCTTGAAAGCCATAATGAATACAGCACTTTACAATAATCCTGTTAAAAATAACTCCTATTATGTTTAGTAGATTGCCACCTCTTTAAAGAAAAACTTTGACATCAATATTACAGCTAAGCCTTTATTAGGCTAGAATAATCCAAGCTCCCATTTTTACAATTATAAACATCTACAAACCATATACAACACAACCTACAACACAGTGTTATCTAACGAAACACATAAAAGGGTTGTTATTCATGCTTAACGTCAGCTATCATCGTTGTGGTGTTTATCTCTAGAAGGCCTCTTTGTTTTCTTCTGGGAACGCTGTGATTTCATGGCACATGGAACCGTGGTGATAAAAAAGAACTAGGCCTAAAGCCCTTTACGGCTGCTGTCCAAATGGGCCCTGTGTTGGTTGACGCGGTTGGTTTATGAGGATAACTTAGCTGGTAATGACCCATCAGATGGGTCCTGGGTGTATTGAAACAGCTAGTCCCTAATTGGAATTCAGGCCGACGTCAATGGTGGATTAGACCCATTAGCATGCTGGCTAATTGGTTGGAGACTAATCTTGTAATTAAGAGCGTTTGCCGCTGATTAAATGGTAACCATTGGGGACGTATCAGCAAACCGGAGGGAAGTTGGAAAGGTGCTAAACAGACAGGCTGTAGAATCCAAATTTAGCAAGCGTTGTTAGATGAAGCTAATGGTTTCAGTCCTTGATTTGTATAGTTTAAGGGGCATTTAAATGGTTTTGATGTTTAAATAGCTTGCATTCGTACGTAAGGATTTACTCTGCAAATTTAAATTTGTTTTTTAAACAGATTTGCATTTTGCAGCCTTTATATAATTGATCTAATGACAAATGCATTGAGCAAGCAAATATGTTAAATAGTTGAGGATATGTGATATATTTGACAGTTTGTCTTGAGCAATGTCGGTGCACTTCTCCCCTCTGTGTTGTCAGTCAGGCATGCTTGTTTGTTTGTTTTAGGTTTTGCATCCAGACGTACGGTTCCAATATTTCCACTCATTCTGCTAACATAAATTGATGGGTTCTAAATTGCAAGCACAAGTAGCCAGGACAACAGACCATCTCCTGTAGATATCTTATTTCTCCATTCATTAGAACCAGCAGAAAAAAGTGGAATGGGAGGAAAATAAGCTATTTTGCCCAATTTTCTATCGTGCCCTTGGGCGTTAAATTCAATTTTCCGCCAAAAGTTTCCACTGTGAGAGAAAAGAAAATAAACATACGATTTGGTCCAGAGTCCAGGGGTGGATCGGTAACTGGCTTGAAAGAGGGGTGAAAAAGGCCGGCGGGGAGTGAGTGATTAGAGTCTCAGCAGCCTCCTGGCTACAACCAAATGTGAAAGCCTTATCACAGAATGGCCATCCTGTCCTGGAACTCCCCAGAATTCTCTGGGAACGCTGATAAACTTTCCGTGACACACAGACAGATTTTTTGCTGCGTCAGGTCACCCGAGGGCTTGTGTTCAGTATTGTGAGGTAGGGAATGCAATCGGCTATGCCAATTAAGAGAATATGTAAATGTATTTGACCGGTTAAAGTATATTTAGCAGTTGCAAAATGGGATTTAGATTCTGCTGAAAAGAAATTGCCCCAGTTCTCTTTTGGGTCATTATTTCTTAGACTACAGCAAAAACTTGTTCTACATGTGAAACCTTTATTCAGGCTCATATATATATCACGTGAATAAGTACAGCAGAAAAAACAACAAGCTACAAACAAGGATTGAACAGTCCAGTAGACAGCGCTGTGGCATCTATACCGAGAAAAGAAAACCCTTGTAGCCCTTGTACAATAACCATGTCCTATATAGCAACATAAGTAAAGCTATGAAAGTCCTACAGTCACACAAACACACACACACACACACACACACACACACACACACACACACACACACACACACACACACACACA
>JAOPUD010000154.1:7848680-7860913 GCA_027122715.1 Trisopterus minutus | reverse complement strand
CACACACACACACACACACACACACACACACACACACACACACACACACACACACACACACACCACACACACACACAATCAACATCTACCCTGACGGTGGTCTGTTCCTCTGAGAGGCTCGCTGCCCTGTGAACCGTGACAGCTGTAGCGCGCTTGATTGACAGATGGAGAAAGTCAGGGTCAAGTGCAGGTTTAAAGCAAACCCCCATGGCCTGATGTGCTCCTGGCAGTATCCAGGTCCCCCCCCCCCCGGTCTCTCATCTCTATCCTATCGCGGACCTCATGTCTGTCACACACGCACCATACACTACTTCTGCCAATCATCCCCAACTCATGTCTCCAACGTGTGATTAACGCTGATTGGAGCACAGCTCTTCCTTTGTAAATAGTAAATGGCCGGGGGAAATGAAAAAGAAAAAAAATTGGTAAAAGAGAGTCACTGTAAGCTGTCTCTGGAGGAAAGAGACCACCGTGAACAGGAAACAACATATCGCTCCACTCTGTGTTCTCAGTGTTTCCCATGGTTTTCTGCGTTGTGTTGGCTGGTGTATATCGGGGATGACAGGGAGGGGTGAATGGGTTTATGTATGCAATGAGAAAGAATCTCTGGTGGTTGTGTACTGGTGACAGTCTGCATTTTCTTCAAAGCACTAAAAATGCATGTATGAAGCGTGTGTGTGTGTGTGTGTGTGTGTGTGTGTGTGTGTGTCTGTGTGTGTGAATACATGAATTTAGGTATACAGGCATCTTCCTACAATATGGTCCTTCTATATGTGTGTGTGTATGCATCTGCTTTGTGCATACATACTCCTGTCCATTTTTTATTCTTACTGGGGTTATGAAGGTGGGTGGGTGGGTGGGTGGGGCTGGGTTGTTGTGCCAAATTCACCTTAATATTGTTATCCAATAATTTAGTATTATTCTGAATTTCTGTAAGAGATGAGGGCGTACACTTAACCAAACAAACATTACACACGAATATTCACACACATCCACCCTCTCCATCCGCACTCATTCCATTTTAATATGCCCCTATATTTCTATCTCTCTCTCGCTCGCTCTCTGTCTCGCTCTCTGTCTCTCTCTGGCTCTGTCTCTGTCTCTCTCTCATTGTCTATCTCTCTGTCTGTCTCTGTCTCACTCTCTCTCTCTCTCGCTGTCTCTCTCGCTCTCTCTGTCTCTCTCTGTCTGTCTGTCTTTTGTCTCTCTCTCTCTCTGTCTGTCTCACGGTCTGTCTGTCTGTCTGTCTCAGTCTCTATGTGTGTGGCTCACATTGTAGCAGCTTGCGGGCCCTCTAACCAAGGAGAGGGGGGCCTCAGCAGGAATTACCATACTGTATGCCTACAAGAATGCGCAGCCTCAATAATGGACCCTGTCACTGAGAACAAATCACAGGCGTCCGAACGGCGGTGGCGAAACTGCGTGCAAAATTCACATTCCATTTCATCACGGTAGAAAATTGAAGCCCGGGGAATTAACTTGTGATCCACTCGTAATATATATATATATATTTATATATATCCCTCCCCCCAGTAATTTAGGTACCCCTAGCGGTGCCTACTTAAGCTTTCCGAGGTTGTGGATGTGACGCAAAACAATTTGTTTTGAGGGGGATTACATTACGCTCAGGACGAACAATGCGATTGGCCACGGGACGGAGTAACGAAAACAAACCTAATCGGACTCTTCAATTTCACGGTGACACAGCCAAGCGTAATGAGGTGACACCCTGACAACTGTGCCCGCCCACATAGTTCAATGGCATCTGCAATGTAGAAAGAGATCCAATATTGAGTGGGGGCTGTCAAAGTCATTATGCCGGGGCTGTGTCTGCCCCGCTCCCTTCTCTGGTCACCGTTGTTGACACAGAAGATCATTTCCGCCTGGCTTCGCTATCGGAGCAATTTCAAAGTTTGCTAAGGGCAAATTCCATCAATGCATGAGCCTCCGCCACAGCTGGTATCTCAAAGATGAACTAGGTGTGTTCCTTCTCAACCTACAGGATGTTTCAGGACAAGGCTTGCATTGTTATGGTTCATTGTGTTGGTTTATTGTTAGCTCCATTGTAATAGCAGAGCAGAGGGAGTTTAACGGTTTATTTTCCACCACTGGGCCAGATCGGAAAACGTTTGGCAAAACTTCAGTCCTGAAAAAAATCATAGAAAGATGCATTTTTACCTCCGCCAAGGAGGCAATGTTTTCGCTGGAGTTTGTTTGTTTGGCTGTCTGTTAGCAACATAACGCGAAAAGTTGCGGACGGATTTGGATTAAATTTTCAGGAAATGTCCGCAATGGGACCAGGAACAAGTGAATAAAATGGGGGTGATCCGTACACAGTATCACTGGTTACAACACTCGCTGTCTGCCTTGGCGGAGGTCTGCGCTCTCTGAGTGCTTTTCTAGTTTTTAGAAACAAATGAAACAAGGAAAGGAACTTTTTATACTATCTACATTTGAACCTCTGGGATGCTTGCATGTCTTAGGAATATGATATAAGGATAGCATGCGACACACTTCAATGATGATGTGTAATTGACTTTAAATGCTTCGACTACTTCAAAATCATTTTTACTCACGTCTATATTCCCTGTTAAAGGCATATATGTTACCCGTTTGATGGCGTTATGCTAAACTGGAAAGAATCAATAGCTCATGTCTTTGAGTTGAATAGACAGCACCCGATTTGCAACTGTGACATGATATTTTTAGGAAAGACAAGTTTTTCAGTACACAAAACTCCTGTCATAATCCGCAAGAAACATCCTGCATCTCACCTAGTATTTACTTTCAATGCCACGGTAGTTGCCTTGAACAAGCCCTTTGACGGACACAACAGGGCCTCTCGGACTTTTCATGTAGCAGACATCGAACTGTGAAGCAAGGGTCATACCAGTACCAGAGAGCTGGTTGACATTGACCGAAAACTTCAGTGGGGCCAAAGTTTACTTGTCTCTTCACACCTGTCAAGTCCTATGACAGTCAGGCCCTCCTTCAACACGAAAACAAAAACATTGCCCGTTCTTCTTCACGGGAACCAAATGTGTGTTTAAATGGGATCCCGGCATTACAGTTGCAACATATTGTGTTTTTTATTGAAGGGGAACCTGAGATGAGAAACAGAGTGAACTCAAGAAAAAAACGAAAAAAACTAACAAATAGGACTTTGAGATCCACCTCCCCACCTAACAAACACATGTTGAATTAATTTGTTTTTGTTCAGGAAGATTCATTATTAATTCAGCGTCATGGGTCATTTCGTTAAACTCATCAGATCTATGCAGCAGTTTTCTGTTTTCAGTTTTCTGTTAGTTATTTAATTATCCTTCTTAGTTTATGGAACAGATTCAGCTTCCTGTGACCTTACAGAGTTAATGGAATAATGGACCATCTTGTTCAGAAGACTTTCCATATTACCTTTCCGAATGCACAGACAAATTGCTGTCAGAACAGGTTTGAGTCTAACTGTTGTCAATAAGTACACACGCATAGTGAGAGTAACAGTTACAGTTTATTTAATTGGAATATATAGGCTTTTATCAAAGTTATTTGTAATATAAAAATAAAGATGTAATATATATGTAAAAAAATATGACATTTGAACAGGGCTGGAGATGGCCGGTGGTTCAACCCTGACCTTGTTGACGAAACGTGGAGTCCAATACCTTACCAACTAGACACTCTCACAGAGCGTTCAGACCAAGAATAAATTGGTTCAGAGCCCCAAAAGTTGGTTTCGAGCTGGAACAAAAATAGCAGGCCTTCTTCAAGTGAAGCAGTGACGACATCAGTGAGCGTTTCATATTCTACAGGAGGGAAAGAGAGGATGGGAAAGAGAGCATGCTACTCATGTTTGCTTCCGGTGTGCATTATGCAACTCTCTTCGTTGTCAACGGTTCCGCTCAAAACTGGTGGGAACACGGGCTGGTTCGCTAGGAGGCAGTAAGGTGCCAAGACCATCACTGTTTTGCTGTCTGGACACACTGACAATATTACTCTCTGCTAGGGTAAGTTTACGATAGCAGAAACTAGTCACAATAACGTGATCAAAATAGCATAATGTCAAACCATGAAATGTAAAACAAAACACCATGAAGAAACTCCTGTTTAGATTAAAATAGGTACTAGCCACACTTGTAGAGCTCATATGGCATATGCACAAGATAGATCCCATTCTCCTTCCACACCTAACAACTAACTGATGTTTTAGTCTATCACCTTTCTGGCTGACACAGCAGGTCAGACCAACACTGATGGAATGCTTCACTAGAGATTAATTGTTTTACATTATTAATTCACCCTGTGGTTCTCTATGCTCACTAAGCAGTTTATTGCTTCCGTCTCGCACTGTGCGCTAGGTTTAAAAGCAATAGGATGTCCTGCGCTCAATGTAGTTCAAAATGTATGCAGATTTATTTCATGCACCATAATCCTCTTCATTACTTCAAATTTGACCCGGGCAAGAAAACCTTTTAGATATTCATTCAAACTGATATATTTTGCTAAAATATTTTCAATTGTGTTGTCTGAATGTCTTAAAAATAAAACTCATCCAGCTTTAACTCAAGCAAAAATAACTAATTTCTATGACTTCTTATGACTTTCTCATAAGACATTTTTGTCTCTTTAAATATTTTTTTTCTATGAAGAAAACAGATTGAAACAAAGGGGATGATTGCAGCACCTAAGGCACTTATAGCAGTTTTAGATATTAATTTATTTTGATGTTGAAAACATGAATATATTTTTTAGTATATCCACAACTGGTATGCATATATTTCCTTGTGTTTCAGTGGGTTTTAAACTGTGGCTTGTTCCTCCGTGATAAATAAGTCAATGTTAGACACGGTGAGCCTGTCAGCAGACTGCAAATAAGCACACAGTGGTCTGGGTTAGGTAGGTGCCAGAGTACTCTGGCTGTCTGCCCCAGACTGTCATCATAAAACACATACTTACTACCCCACCATATCACTTATACTATTTACAAAAATACCATTTTCCATTTTTCCATTTTCAAGTTGTTGTTTTTTTGTTTTTTTTCAATTGAGTGCCTTTTTATACTACAGATGGACACTTTTCTTTCTCACTCCATCTACCTGACACACACAAAGAGTGAAATAATCATTTAATCTACTAGCACAGCATATCACAGTGAGAGCATTGGTCATAAAGCAAAATACAGGAGTGGTGGAGGGGGAATGATCTCTTTAACTCTTCCAGGGCACACCACTTGTTTGGATAATGGATAACACCTATTGTCGCTTCTCTGGGCCCAAGACAAAAGGTCATTAAAACTTCATGAAACATGTCTTTGTAACTGTGCCAGTTCAGGAGGCTTAACGGCACGCGTGGGGACCTCTTTGCCACACACACATACACAATCACACACACACACACACACACACACACACACACACAGTCACGCACACACACACACAGTCACACACACTTGGTCTTGTGGAGAATAACTCTGTGATTTCATTATGACAATGCCCACGGCAAAAACATTGCATTCCACAGTTCCCCTGTGTCCAGAATGATGCGCCTGCCCTATCGATGCGGCGCGCGCCTGGGCTGGGAAGTGATGATCCAGATTCGGCTGGTTTTTAATTAAGTGGAAGGTCAAATTTCATTGCGCTTCACTTGGGGGGAGCTGAAGGGGAGCAAGGTACACCCCACTCATTAATTTTATGGAGCAGGTTCTTTTAATTGATTCAAAAGTTAAAGACTGTAGGGAGCCGTTTGCTCAGAGGCTCCCCAGCACTCAGGGAATCTGGACCGGGGGCGTTGTGTTGAGTCACTCATTTGCAACGGAAGCCATCAGCCATGTGACCTGGGCTTCAATTTGACAATTTTAAATCTATTTGATCGCAGCAACGGTAGCGTCGGTAGTAGTCTGTCTCCAAACCCAGAGCCAGTCTTAACAAAGCAAGCACACAAAAGCCCTTGGTTAAAGCCTTATTTAAACTCTTTAACTCACTGTTGCACACACATATTATTATTGTTATTAGGTTGATTGCAAAGCAGGCCACACTATTGTTATTCTGTATGTTAATTACCTTTATATTTTACTTTCTTTATTATCATTTTTGTGTAACTGTACTGCTTTGTTTCATTCACAAAACGAAAATCATCTTCTGCTATTACTTCCTTTATTCTAAAATGTTTCAGGTTTTACAGGTACCCCCGATGCTTAACATATTAAAACATGGTATCAACATATGGTCGTAAATACATGCTTCAGAATTTGTCTTATTACTTCTAAAACAAGAATATTGGCACAGTATTGGCCCAATAATATTGATTTGACTGAAACAGGCCATGCCCATTTGTGTCTTTACAATTCTTCAGCCACTGCTGATTTTTTGGTGAACACATTTTTGGCTTATGTCAGCACAAATAGACACTAATCTTCACCAAACTTGGTATATAACATATTTCAATGACCCCGATCAAAGCTTTAGAGTTTGTTTTCGCATCATCTGTAATTGGTGACTAAACCTTTGAAGGCCTAGCCTGACGCATTATACGGGCCATATCTCTCCAATACTAAATTAATTATACGTCTGATTAAACGTTGGATCTAGTGAGAGATGTACAACAACAACAAACATATGAATCCCAACAGGCTGGGACATAGCCGTGGGAACATGTCGGGAGTATGGGCCAGTGAAACCCTCAATATGAAAAGACGTATGTATGTATGTATGTATCTGTATGAATAATATATGATGTAAAATAGAGACGTTCCGATCAGCATTTTTCGGCCTGATCATCGATTACCGATCACCAAAATCATGATCTGCCACTATCACAGAATGGCAGGGGAATGGGAATATATTATATATAAAATATATGGAAGATTTCATATCTTTTATAGATAATCTGGATAGCTGGCAAGCACCAGTTTCTGTTCCAATAGACTCTTTATTTTTTCTCTTTGGATCCCCCGTGACTGAAACATGTCGCTCAATGCGTTCATCAAAGCCTTGCGCAGAATGTGACTGTCATATACGGTACTGAAATGTTCCTGCATGCACACTGCTGTTTTAACGGTACTGAAATGTTCCTGCACGCATACTGCTGTTTTTACGGTACTGAAATGTACGCTTACTGAGCTATGCAAGTACTTCGTAAACTAAACTTAACGTTAAACTGCCTCCTTTGCCATCATTACATTGACCCTGTGAAATCCTGGCAGTGTAACACAATGTTGTAGACGGGAGAACTCTTGCCGCCACTGGCAAGTTCTGATTTGAAAATAAATAAATAATAAAGTTGCACAAGCAATTTATGTCAAGTGATCGGCTTCTTTGATAGGCGCTTTTGGGGTTCTCCGATCATGCAATTTTTAGCCAATATCGGCCGATCATGATCGGTGTCCGATCAATCTGAGCATCTCTGTTTTCAGTTTTCTCACGTGTTTATTTCCATGAAACAATTTGACCTTAATGAAGAATTCATGAAGACATCCAAGAACCTGCCAACACTGGCTAACACGTTTTGAAGTAGAAAATATGAGTTTCTCACTCTCCCTGACCATGTGTTACTTAAAAAAGTGAACATTAACCAATGGAACCAGATCGGCTGACCTCTACATACTCTCTCAATTGATGGGCCATCCCACAGGATAACCTACATGGGGATGGCCTGATGTATGCACCCGATAGAGAAACCAAGCTTCTATAGTACTGAACTGTTTTGAGTGATCCAAAGTCCTAACTAAGCAGCGGTTATGCCAGAAGACAACCATGTATCAGGCTTGTGTGGATGTACTGTAATTAGAACAAACAGCTACGTCTTGACGGCGCACTGCACACACATGGCTGGGTAAGTAACATAAATCTCACATTTTGAGTTTAAGTGTTTGTCAACCGTTAAGTTAACTACATAAGGTGTATGATCTATGTGATTGTTTTGGTATATATGTTATCAAATGGCAAAATGTTTAACAACCTTTAGAGTTAACCACCATTGTTACATGAGCTATGTTGTTCTATCAATGTAAGGAGATTAGCAACATGTTATCACATTTTACATCTGACGTCACAACCTAGAGTTAGGTTGTATCCATTCAGCAGCAATACTACTGTATTGCTATTACTACTAAATGTATGAGATGAGCCAACCGCATTCAGTCCACTTCAATGTGGCCGGGGGACTTGGCGTGCTAGTGCTATAGTCTTACTAGAATTAACATGTTGGCATGCTCATGGAAGATGAGTTAGCTCATGCACGTGTTGTCTTCGAAAAACCCACATTTCTAGTTACTATATTTGTGGAGTCAGAAACAGGTATAGAGGGTTTCATGCAATAATAAGATCAATCACAACACTATTGCTATTGTCACCCACTTAATATTGGTTGTGACATATCCCTACATTCCCTTCTCCAAAAATACACCAATGACACATGCCTGAAGCAATAAAATGTAATTCGATTCTATGGCCAGAGTTTGGGAGATCAACCTCTAGAGGGAAACAACAAGCCAGTTGACGGCAATCCGTGACAAAGTCAGGGGGTTCAGTAGCAGTGCTAGAGGCCTGTTAAAGTATATATGTCTTTGTCAAGACAAACCAATTGAGAGTCAAGATAGAACTTGAGCGAATGATGATTAAGATGTCGTAACTTCCAGGCTTAGAGATTCTAAAGTCAAGTATAGTCAAACTTTTTAAGGGAGTTAAACACACTTTACCTACAAGTAATTTTAATAAGACGACAATCATAGAAGAAAGTATGTGTTAAATATTGTTCTCTTCTGTCCTTCCTCTAGAACTCACAGGATACATCCAAGAACACCATTTGGTTACCCCTGACTCGGGCATTCTTACCAGCATAAAGACAGTGGCACTGACACAGCCTCTGAGTCTGAGCTAGAGGATACTCCAGAGTTGCCAGAGCCACTCAGTGCCATGTATGTCCCCACACTCAGACTCAGTGCGCATCAGAGGGACATGTGAAGAAGCCTACCTCAACATGAAAAGAAGCACCAGTGTGAGACTCAAAGCCCCCATAGCAACAGGCAAACCCAAGACTGGCACACTCACAGAGAAGGCAGGATAACCAACACTTTTTTTAGTGTATGTAAAGGTGACAATTTAAACCACCCTGATGAAAACCATTCAATACCATGACAACAACATACAGGTTCTGGAGGTTGAATGGGGAAGAGCGGAGGAAATTGTGAGGTGGCGATACGCCGAAGATGTCAACGAAACCCATCAAAAATGTAAAGGTTAGCCTGTGAAGCTTTGTGATACGACCTGATTAACCACACCTTGGTGCATCTCCAGATGGGAAACTGGTATGCGCCTGCTGACGGGAAGGGGTTGTGGAAATCAATGCCCTTTTAATTACAAGGGAGGGCTTCGGTGTGTCATTGTCAGTGAGGATTTTTGCCTTGACCAATCATTCCAACACACCAGTACTACCAAGAGGTTCCACTCCACATCTTCATCTACAATGTCCTTAACTCTGATTTTGTGGTGTGATCAACTGGTTGTGTATCGGATCTCAAGAGGTGCACAGGTTCGCAGGCTTTACGTAAAGCAAAATGTCATTGTTATTTTAACGTATATGACTCCTGTATATTATCTGGAATACATTTGACTACAGTAACTGACATTTGAATACAAAAACGTTGTAAAGTAACAAGTGGCTATTTTGTATAAATGAAAGTACCAGACACTGTGATTAAAGATTATTATTTTCTTTTTTTTATGGTCTTCAATTCAAATCAAATTCAATCACAACAATGTATATTCTAATTCAATGGATTTGAAGAGCAGAAATGTTCTGATATTCAGCGTTTTACACACGTTATTCATGTACGTCAATCTTTTTCTTTTCGGGGCACTACAGATTTGCAGAGATTGGTAAGAGCACCACACACCGTCAACATGTCATCCAAGAGGCTCACTTGGGAAATTGGAATAATGCTAAATGTTAAAACCCTTTCGTCTGTCTCTACGTGTATTCGCACATGAGCCAGTTCTTTCTTAAATGAAGTGGTTTCACTTAGCAAGGTAGCACCATGTGCAGCAATCTCAGGCCTGATCAAAAATCCTCTGACTGTTAAGATTTCATCTTAGACTGGGAACCAGACAAATATGGGCAAATCACAACCAAAATGGGGCAGGTTTAATAACTGGTCTGAAAAAAAGGGCTGAACAGAGGAGCACCCTATGGAAGCGCCGTTGAGGATTTTTCATAAACAACCAAGATGGCTGCCGCTGATGTGTCACATGTTTCGTTGATCTGATTGGCCGATGTTCTGTCCAATTGCATCCAGAGGCATTTGTTCTGAGCCAGTTGATAACGCCACTTGGACAACAAAAATGAACACAGAGGTTACAGACTTATATGCATTTGTGAATTTGTCTGGCGATGTCAGGCTAGCAAAATCCCTGATTCAATTGGTTTTTGCTTATCTTTCACTCCCACCCCAGCCTGGGGACAGGAATGAAACTGTCCCTGCAGGCGTTTTTCCCACCAGGTCCGTAATTGCATTATTACATTTGTAATTGGAGCCATTTTGAGCTCTAGCAAGGTCAACACCCTTACTTTGCCAATAAAGGCAGCCATGATGTTTACAATGTTTGATATTGTGCTGAACTCTGTTTCATCAGGACCCTTAATTAATGAGATTTTCAGTTTGCAACTAAATGATTAAAAATCATTTTTATATGGATAATGAGAATGGTGGTTTCTTCAGCTCCTCTTTCAAGTTGCCATATTCAGTACTGAGTTGGTCATACTTTTGTCTGTACCTGCAGTATGCTACTCATGGAACTATGGCCTCAGCATCTTCCACTGGTGCCTCAGGTGTCATTGGCTCATCATCAACTGGAAGTTGAGAGACATTATATAATTTTTTTATTGAGGTACAAAAGAGTAAGGCACAAATAAATGTATACAGATGAGCCAACCTTATTCAGTCCACTTCAACGTGGCCCGGGGACTTGAAACTTGGTGTGCTAGTGCTATAGTCTTACTAGAATTAACATGTTGGCATGCTCATGCTCATGAGTTAGCTCATGCAAGTACACGTATTGTCTCGAAAAACCCACATTTCTAGTTACTATATTTGTGGGATTCAAAAACAGGTGTAGAGGGTTTCATTCAATAATAAGATCAATCACAACACTATTGCTATTGTCACTCACTTAATATTGGTTGTGACATATCCCTACATTCCCTTCTCCAAAAATACACCAATGACACATTCTTGAAGCAATAAAATGTAAATTGTAAAATGTAATTCTACGGCAGAATGGTTTATTAAAAATATATGCTTGCGGCTGCTTTTCCTAATGTAGGTCTAACATGTAATGACATTTTAAAAAAATAGTCTGTTGTTGCAGTCTGTTGTTGCAGTCAGAGAAACCGTAACTGTCATACAGTTTTTCACAACAACAGCACTTCTCCTCATCATGAGAACCAAGCCAGATGGAAACAGATAGGTCAAAAAGTGCAAAACTAATCTCACACTTTTTATTCTATGTCTTACTTGAACTAAATGGTCCTATAATATTTCCCCATTCACAGCATCTGTTGTTACTATTTTGGCAAGATTAAAAGATTACAAAAAGTAGAACCGTGTTTAATTTAAAACAAACATGCAGTTGCTTAAAAAGACTTAAGTGGACAGCCGCAAGCTGTATTTATTTCCGTTGTAATCGTCACTAGCGTTTTTCAAATCCCACGTACAACAGCTCATTAACATGTTAATTTGGTACAGATAAACCTAATTCTCTACAGGCACTACAGTGTCCTTCAAACAATGGAGCATCTATCAGTCTTTTATGGCACAAAGGCCAGGAAGTAAACTAGAGAAGAAGGGCTGTGGACTGATCCCGTCATTCCTCTGTGCCTTGTGTTCCTGAGCGACGTGGGCAACAGATCCTTATCACTTAGGTCTAAAATGGGAGAAATCCTCCCTTTGGAAGGCGGTAGTAAAAACAAACACAGGCACTGGTATGAAACAACGATACGTCTGACGCCGCTTGGGGAAGGCTAGGATTTCAGATGGACTCCTATGTCTCAAATGTTTTCTAAATACACCAAGCTTTCCGTGATGCAGAGGTCGCCCATCGTAACCTTTTACCTCTCTGGGGGGCTCCATCACCCGCTGGGGGATTATGTTTGAGTACAGACGGAATATGACGCTGCCTGAATCTCGGATGACAAAAAACATGCAGAGGTATTCCACTGCATGGTTCCTGTATGGATGAGGG
>JAOPUD010000154.1:7773193-7783745 GCA_027122715.1 Trisopterus minutus | reverse complement strand
GTGTGTGTGTGTGTGTGTGTGTGTGTGTGTGTGTGTGTGTGTGTGTGTGTGTGCGTGTGTGTGTGTGTGTGTGTGTGGTAGTGGCACATTGCCTTCCCACACAAAAACACACCACAGCATCACATGCCTGATTAAGTGACAGAGATAATGTGTCAATGGGGACTATAAGCAAGTAAAGAGCTGCAGCGTGGATTAGAAAGAGTGGCAATAAAGAGATGGAAGGTGATGAGATAAATGTTATCATTGAGGCATAGGTCAGGTGCAAGGGTAGCTTGGCCAGATTAGGTTCGGCTTTTTTGTTAGCTTGATGCGTGACAGCATCTCTGTGTTCCCCTAATCACAACTAGCTTCCTGTCTCGCTGAAGGCAGTGGTTGGGCTTGGCCACTTGACATTAGTACTTGCAATTTAAAAGCAATACAACACTCATGTGGCGAGAATATCAACTTTTAATAAATACATATGTTTCATCTTTATATCTGAACGAGGAAGGTGGAAGCTTCCCCACACTAGTGTATTATGGTTATAAATAATTTTATTAGTTTATGACCATTATGTTACAATGGTCATATACTGTCCTACTTTCTGCTTGTCGCTTGGAAGAATAGCTAAAAAATGTTAACCTCAGAGCCCTGAAACCTGTTATCACACCCACATGTCACACCCACAAGCTCAGCCCAGAGTTACAACACTGAGAAACCTGGGGGACTTCTTGCAGTTTGGTGAGGGCCAGGTGGTGGAGACCTATGGCAACCTAGCAGCAATCTAGAGTCGAGATGCTGTCACTAGATGTGCAGTGGATTAACGCCGTGTGTATACAGCCCCCAACTTGGCACAACCCAACTCCACAAGATTAGACTAGGATGAGATTTGACATGGTCTCTTGTGTTTCCGGACCCAAGATTGGGCTTTTATTTTTATTTTTTTAAGGCTACACAAAACACCACCCCCTGGACGGCGTCCATGTTGAAATACACCAAGCTGAACCTGCCGCAGCACAGTATGTTAACAAGTAGTAATCATAGATGTGCCATGTTCTCCCTCTCAGAGTTTGAATGTTTAATGGTGGACTCCTCATGGGGCCATGGCAGAGATTACACAGTAACAGTAGACCCTCTTTACTTGGGGACGGCAGCCACCCAGCTTCTCTGTTGGGATTATCAGCAGGCAGGCTTAGCTGCAAGCTTCTTTAGGATGCACAATGAACAGAAAGAACTGTTGGAGAGTGGAGGTGGGGGAAGCCATACACCAGATCAGAGTGCCGTTGCGGTTGTTTTGTCTATAAACCGAGGGAAAGACCTTTCTGGTCTGGCCTGCATGGTTTGAATTCGGATGACTATTTACTAGGTTTGGTTTGTTTAAAACAGGTGTGAAAGTTGTACTGTTGGCCACCAAGAGATACTTTCTATTTAAAATAAATTCATATATACTCCTTGATGATGATTGACAGAAAAAAGACTTATTAGATAAAAGAGATGGATAAGACATATTGTATATTTTCCAAATATATCCAAAAAGATAAATTTAATCAATCTTATTTAAAATATATGTCTTGAATTGAATCAACAAACTACTGTAGCATCTTTCCAGAGATGGCACATATGTATGTGCCCCAAACAAGCTCTTAATCTGGTAGGAGACAAGTAGTTCAGGGAATTCAGTGAGCTAAGGAAATATGGCATTCAGGCCAGTCATTTAGAGTGCTGGTTGGCAGCAGTAGCTAAGCCAAATCAGGCTCTGTGAACAGCCAGGGAGAATCCAGCCAGTAGTAAGCCACAGCGGAGATCTACTGTAGACCTACTGACCTGCTAACCATGGACAGCAAACATGAAAGAAAACATGCATGTTACCAGTCCCTAACCCTAACACCACAAGGCAAAACCACAAACACTGGCAAACTAACACTGGTGTTCCACACTACAAAGCCCTACGCTTTCAGGCAGACCGGCCACACATACACACTCACACACACAAACTCACACTCATACTCACACACACAAACACACAGGTGTTTATTAAATTTTTAACATAATCATATTGGACTGGATTCTAAAACACATAAGACTATTAATTGTGAAAACAGGGTTCTAACAGTGACAGACTGACTTTTCAGATGCATTAAAGCGAACCACCGAGAAAGAGACAAAAAGAGACCTCAAGCAGACACAAATTAAATGTCCAAATATCATGCAGATATTTATATTATTATTATATTATTATTATTATTATATTATATTATTTATATTGATTTAGATATCAATTGTTAGTTATTGGTATATTTGTATATAGTATAGGTATAGTTGTAGCGTTAGTGTTAGGAAACTGATAAGCCTTCAAAACTGTTTTTTCTACTGCTAATTAGGATGAAAATTCCTGGGCTGCCAGCTTTAGCAATGCCACATAATATGATCAATTCACACAAATATGCGGCCATGAAAAACATGTGCGAATGTTGCTATCAAACCAAAATGGAGCCCACCTTTCCAAAGTCCCGCACGTCGAAGAGGTCAAAAGCCTCAAACAGGTCACATTTCTTCATCCCGAATGCCTCACAGCACGATGACAGGAAGGTTCGGATGTTCTTCAAACACATGAACTGCAAAAGACAGGGCAGGCGAGGGCGAGGCATATGAATATTCCCATTAGGGGGTGGTAAACTTTCTGTTATGTGGTCTGTTATGAAGAAAACAAAAATGGGGTTATTTCTTAGATTTTATTTTCATGTAAACCAGAATATCTACATATTATGAGTAAAAAAATACAAATAACGATTATGAGTAATATCAATTTGTCAAATAAAATGCATCAATATTCTCCAAAGGCAAGTATATACAAGATAATGGCTAGACTGCAGCAGTGTCTCTTTTGATTTCCTGTCTGTTTAGTTTGAAGCAACCGCTCTGGTGAATGTAACAAGCTGATCAAAGATTAGTGTTTTAGTTCTCAGGATTCTTTGCTTTGGGGCAAAGCTGTTGAGCTTCACATGTTAGTTAGAATTATTAAAGATTAAAGGAACAGCATGGGATTTCTGTTCTCAGGGTATGGACTGCTCTTGAGCATGAATTGTCACCGTTTTGGTGATTTCTAACAGAGCTCTGAAATGTTAACGGTGTACAGGCATTGCTCATGTTTTTGTTTCCTGTCACACGCAAAGGGCCAGTTGAGCCACCACCACATTCTACGTCTAGGATGCCACCTTGTCCATGTTAAAATGACAAATAAACTCGTGTATTAGGGAACCTATCGATAATCCTTAGTTCATGGAGATAGGAAGGGTCATAGTATAATTTGAACTTAAAAAAAACGTCATTTGAAATGCTTCTTAATGCGTCGAAATGGAAGTGAAGGAGAAAGAGGAAAAGGGGTAAAAATAAAAAGAGCTGTAGCAGGATTCCTGAGGATGTATCTCAGCGTTATCATTGCGGCACATCAAGGAGACGCTTGCAATTACTCTGACAGCCCCTTGGGCTCTTGTTTCCTCTGTGAGGAAATGGATGATGATGATGACGATGATAATAATGACGTAAGCAATGGTTGAAGATGGCGATTGTTTCAGAATTTTGGAGTAGTTACTATAGAAAGCTTGGGAAATATGATATTGGTTGAGCATTATATGTGAGATCCATCAGCATGATTTATTGGCAATGGTGGCTAGGGTGTTTGATTCCCAGGTCGAAGGTTGAAGGTTGGAAGGTTGAGGGTTCAAGTCCCAATGTCTGCGGGCTACCTGTAACCTTCAGCAAGATGCATCTTGAGAACTAATTGGAAAAGTAATGCTTAGGTTACTGATAAAATACTTATTTTTAACTTCCCTCTACCATCAACTTCAAGTATATATATTTTTTATTATTTGACATTATGAATAATTTACCCAACAAAAGAGTGTATCAACAGATTTAATGTGATGTGTATATGTTGGCAACGAATGTCGAAACAATTTAATTAACACCCCAGGTCATAAAGTCTGTAGTTCCAACTGTTGATTACAGCCTTTGCATGTGTCATGCATTTAAAGAATTGCAACCACTCTTTGGCCATTGAAAGAAATTTGCTGTACCAGGTGGTACCTCTGTACCAGAGATGTTCTTTATTATAGTAAATTCTAAAAAGCCAAACACACAGTGAGAGGCACTATGGTTAGATTTAAAACATGGCAGGTCCCTTTGACCACTTATAGAGGGAACATGCAGTTCCAGGGGGAACCTCCAGCTGGCTGTTGGTTATGATTGTTTTTATTATATTCCCTTTAATCTTGCTCCTTTGACTACCCAATATTAATCTGTTTCACTAGCAGTACTTATACTCTATTTAACATGAAGACTACATTTTTTGTTTACGTTAGGGTTTTTACAGGAAGGGGTTATTATCAACATTTTGTACGTATGTGTCTCGTTTGCCATTTCTGTTTTACATAATGTTTATCCTCTATTCTTTGTAAGTCCATTTACAAAAAAATATTTGAAACAGTTTCAGAAACTGATGATTATATTCAGAAAAAACACCAATTAAAATAGTTTAAGGAAGGAAAGGATAATTGGTTTAATTCATAATGTATAGCAGGCTTGATTGTTAGCATCTTAAAGCAGACTTAATGTAGGGTTGTCAATGTGTGGTAAAACATGATCTATTAAAGGAGCAATGCCTCTATTGGTCGGTTTGTAGACTGGCTTCTACATTGCAATGGATCTGGATGCTTGCTGAATATTGTGTTTCTCATTATGATTTGTACAGTTTTTCCTAAGTTTATACAAATTGAATCCATCTGAAAATGAAAGAAGTGAACTCTAGTTAAATGGAAAACAACAGCAAAACACCTCATATGTTATAACAATAAACCTCCCGATGAATTTGAGTACTTTGTATTTTCTTACTTTATTTCCCCCTATTTATTCACAAGACCATATTTTTGACATGAGCTCTGTGCCGTTCTCTACTCACACTGATGTCTTGGATCAGAGGCACATCCAGGGATAAATATAGTGTGTTTGGAGAGAGAGAGAGAGAGAGAGAGAGAGAGAGAGAGAGAGAGAGAGAGAGAGAGAAACTTATCCACAGTACACTGCACCACACAGCACTATAACCCTGCTCCCTGGCCCATTATCCTTATGCTTGCATTTCCATTTGAAAGATCTCAGAGGCCTCAGAGGGAGACAATGCAAAGGGCTTTTTAAAAGTCTCCAGACCCACTGACACACATGAGGTTCCCAGCTACCGAGACGGCCTACAGCTGCAGGCCCCGGTCACTTATTGTTCTCCAGAGTGATGGGTTTCCCCCCTCTTCAGCAGACAGATGTACTGAGGCCCGACATCATGTAGAGCAAAGCACTCTGAGAATAGTAACTGAAGGCCTAAATATATAAAATAATAAATGTATTTCCAACTAAACCTTAAAAAAAACCTGGCACTTTTAACTTCCAAATGTGAAATAAATATACATCTACATGTGAGGGTTGTTTTCATTCCACATATGTATGTATATGTATCCGATTTCTTTCTAAGGTTCCACAAAGCACAATTTCAATACATACTTCAGTGATTTGATCCTATGTTTATTTGTCATTAAACCTAGCCACCATTTGAAAAACTAGTTTGTGTGTAAAAAAACAACAGGCTAGTGGTTGAACTAAACGTGTTAAAGTTTGTCCAAATAATGGGTGGATCAAAGTCCAGATAATATCAGACTCCCCTGTGGCCAAGACAGGAATTCTGGTCTTCCCTTGGACCATTCCCTCAGAATTCACAGAAGGAGTTCAGGAAAGCAGTCCCTTTACTCTGATCATTGCCACTGTATGATGCATGACATAAAAATGAACCCAACCCCACCCAACCAAGATTTTAGTTGTAGGCTGCTTTTGTTTTCCTGTCCTAGCCTTCATTCCTTCAGTCTTAAAATGTGGATGTTTATTTCTTGAGGTCGACAAGGGAAACGCATATTTGCATGTGGTCTACTATGCCACATATTGTAGGAGAAATAAAGCATGGACTAACAGGAAACCGTATAATCTGTTTCTTTTCCCGAACCCCTAATCCTGTTGACCTTTCTATTAATTTGTTTTTTCTGAGCATCATTGAGTCCTTCTGAAAAGAACTGAACTCGTTGTGTATTTTTTTTAATAGCATGTGACTTAATGAAACAGGGGGTTTCAAGTGTGGGTTGCCGTTAAGCATCAGAAGAGGAAAAAACCCCTAAGACCTACCTGTGACATTTGCGGTCTGAGGTTGATCTCCTTCAGGTTGATAGTTTGCGGTTTCAGGTTGTTCAGAAGTTGGCAGAGCAGGACCCCGTCCCGCAGGGTCTGGGCCAGGTCGAAGACCTGAGCGGTCTCCGCCGTCACTCGATGGTTCACCGGCAGCACTTTGCAGCTGATGAGCCATAGCGCGCATTGCCTCCAATACTCCATGTTGTGCGACCACAAGCTAAACAACCGTAGTCTAGCCAACTTAGAAAAGAAGAAAAATCAAGTTAAGCGTCTCTACTTTAAATCTGTAAGTCACATTTAAAGCGTCTTCATTTTCTTCAACAGAAGGTTGTCAGTGAAGGCGCGCGGGCAAGTCGTTCAGGGCGCGTGGGCATCGCCGAGCGGGCGCGTGAAGTTGTGAACCGGTGGATGACGAGCCGCAGGTCGAGCTGACCGCCGCTCTTCACTGGGTTGGCTGCAGCTCAGTGTGCGAACCTCCTCTCGCAGCAACTTCCTCTTCCTTTCTCTCACATAGCGTTTCCCTGTGAGTAATTCGGTCCAGGCAGTGGGGAACAGACAGAGCATGGATTCAATAACACATCGAAAGTGTTGAAGAGAGTTCCAATGTAAATGTCGACCCTGAATTATCGTGTTTGTGTTTAATGTATCATGCAAAGGGAACACGGGATTATTACTTTCAGCCACTTGTGAACTGAACAGTAAAAGCCTAAGGTTCTGAGTTTCATTAGAATAGTAAGCCTATGCGTAATATATCAGATTTACGAGATAAACAAGGGGTTGGTTAAGCATAGTAACAGTGGGGTATCTATGAGACCATGTCATTAAATAAGTGTATGCTATGACAAAAACAGAGGAAAGGAAACAATGGGATCCCTAACCCATGGTGAGAGCCAGATGTTTCCCTGGAAACTGATTATCGTCATAAACCGTCCATTATAAAGTGTTGAATAAACCGTACTGGGCCTATATAAAGTGTTGAATAACACTAAATGCTGACCTAATTGATGGCACAAATAGCCATACTGTAGTGAACACTTTTGTGAACTTGTTGTGAGTTGCCATTTCCACTAAGCAAAAACAGATGGCACAGATATTGGTGGTTCGACGTGTATTCGGCCACATTGACATGAATAAAATATAATAAACTAATTCCAAAAATCAACCATTTGTTAAAACATTCGGTTTTGACAAATTAATAATTGTGCTTTTAATTTCCACAGCTTGTTTTTGTTTGTTTTTCTAACCCTTTTATATGAGATGGCAAGTGGCCTTTAAAAAATTTGCATCGTAGTCTATGGTAGGTCCGTTTGAGATTAGATTGTAAAATAGCCACAATAAAACGTGTATAACACCGGGAATCATATCATGATATCTAACCTATAGCAGAAGTCGTTCATAATAAAAACGAAACATTGTTGACTGATTCAACTTTAAAGAGCTGCGGGGACATCCGGTCGCGACAGAAAACAAACACGCACGCCGGAAACAGAATCATGCAATAGAAACTGCAGTCAAAACATAAACAGAGCGGTCAACCTTGTGCCAGCGCAGGTACCTTGCTCCTCAGCCCTCACTCACGTACACATCCATGTGGTGTGCTTTTCTTTGAGATCGTCATTTTATCACACGTAGCTCGACTGCCAGGTAAAACCAGTGAGGACCGACGGCAGCAGATCAGATTCAGGACGAGCCTAACAAGTGTACGCTTCGTGGGGCCTTGGAGGTAACGTCAACGTTAGCCACGCTAGCCTCGACTAACGTTTCCAGCTCTGTGCTGAGCCCCATGGCTCGTTTTAAAAATAGTTCCCAGTTCGCTAGACACCAGTCCGGACAGTGATATCCAAGAGTCGATACATCTTAATATACGTTGGAAAAACGTGTGCATGTGTATTGTGAGTTGGATTAATCGAAGCGGATCTGTTTTTGCCGATAGTATAATGTGAAAGAAGGCATCAACATGGCCCGTATGACATAGCTGGTGACCGAAATTATTTTCTTTGGTTTCGGTTTTCATTGGTTGGCGTTGGCTGAATAATCAGTGTTTGTTATGGGCCAGTTCAATAGCTGGCGTCCACCGCGCTACCTGCTGCAGTGCTTTAACCTGTTCGCTGACTACCAGACAATGATTCATCAGCGTTCATCCAATAATGTCCACTCAATCGTGCGAGGGAATTAGTTGTTCCTGTAGCACCTGTCGAGTTAAAATGGGTCCTTATCAGTAGCCCTGGCGGTGTTTTATGTGTCATTAAAGGCTGTCCAGTGGATAGCCGGAGGCCAAACGGGACGTCATGGCAGAGTCGGACGGGAAATCCAGCGCTATTAACTGTAAGTGATCACGATGGTGTTGCAAATCACTTTTCGCAATGTATAATGTTAAATGCAAAACACCTTTCAACTTTTACCCTATAATGTGTGTTTTGTGTCAGGTGTCACTGAGAGTGATATCTCTGAAGAAACAGGACAGGATACGCTTGACGAAGGAAATGCCTCTGGGAGCAAAGGAGATGAACATACTGGTAGTCAGATATTCTTATAGTTCCTGACAGTCTTTTGAAAATAAAAATATGATATTGTTGTTTTTTACTCAGCTACCAGTGTTTTGCTATTAGTTCATACTCATCCCACCTAGTAGTTTGTGCTGTCTAATGAAACTATTTTTGACAACCTTTTTTTTTTTATGTTTGTTCCTTTTATAATCTATAGGTTTATTTAACCTAACTCCCTATTCCCATAGCCCCCAATCAGCCGGGAGAAGGGTCTCGAGTCTCGGAGCCCTCTGCGCCTTCAGACGCCGAGTCAGGGGTTGGGGGAGAGGGAGGACACGAGGAGGAAGACACAGACAGCATGGACGGCAGCGGCCTGTTCTCCCTGACGGAGGACGGCGGGCGGAAGCGCGAGGGCGCGAGAAGGGAGCGGGCGAGGGCTTCGGACGGCGGCAGGCGGGCGGCCAGGAAGCGGAACCGACCGTCCCTCGTCCCCAACCGCTCTTCCACCACCGACGAAGACGAGGAGGAGGACGAGGAGGACCACGAGGACCACGAGGACGAGGAGGAAGACGAGGAGGACGCGCAGGCCATGGAGGTGTGGCTGGGGTCGGACGTGAGCGACCTGCGGGGCCCCACCTGGCGGGCGGTGCCCTCGCTGCGCTCCAGGGAGATCGGCAGGAACTCGCAGCAGTTTGTGCGGCGGGTGTGCGGCGCCCGGGGCCTGGTGCAGCGGCTGGAGCTGCAGGGGCGGCTGGAGAGACACACGGGCTGCGTCAACACGCTGCACTTCAACCCGTCGGGCACGCGGCTGGCGTCGGGCAGCGACGACCTGCGCGTCATCATCTGGGACTGGGCCGTCCGCCGCGCAGTGCTGGAGTTTGACAGCGGCCACAAAAGCAATGTCTTCCAGGTCAGTGGGGGGTGGGGGGGGGGGGATGGGAAGAGAGGGGGGCAATGGGTTGGATAGGAACGATTCCATGTCCTTTACCACTTTCCTTCAGTCAGTAACATCTGGATAGAGCTGGCCATGCTGCCAAGTAGGGAACAATGTATTGTCCCCCAAAGGTTTTGGGGGAAACCTTTTTTACATGTTGAGCTGCAAGACGATGGGATCAATTTGAACCAAATGTTTAAACTGGTATTTAAGTGATTGATTTTCGATGTTAAGTGAAATAAAATCTGCAATCCTGCGCCACCGGATTGAAACCAGCGATTCTGATTGGGATTAGCCACCTCGTTTGCAAATGTATGTATTTCTGGCCCTTCCTTCAGGCCAAGTTCCTCCCTCACAGCGGGGACAGCACCCTAGCGATGTGCGCCCGCGACGGACAGATCCGCGTAGCCGAGCTCTCCGCCACCCAGCGCTGCAAGAGCACCAAGCGGGTGGCCCAGCACAAAGGGGCCGCCCACAAGGTACAGGCCTCAATTTCCATTTAGTCTTTTACCACTCAATTTCATGGAGTGGATTGGAGCTCGTTTTTACGCATCGTTTAGCCAAAGGTTCGGCCTCTTCCTCTCTGGTTGCTCATCCTGAGCCGTTTGAGGTCACGGGGAAATGTAATCATCCAATATCATTTAAACGTATGGCTGTTAAGCCCTGTGGGTCTTAACTTTCTCTATTGTAATCTCGAGTGCTGATGATGATGATGATGGTGGTGATGTGTTTGTGACGGTGTGTGCGTGCATTGCAGTTGGCCCTGGAGCCCGACTCTCCCTGTTCTTTTCTTTCGGCCGGGGAGGATGCGGTGGTGTTTGGTATTGACCTGCGCCTCGACCGACCCGCCAAGTGAGTTATGAACACACACACACACACACACACACACACACACACACACACACACACACACACACACACACACACACACACA
>JAOPUD010000154.1:7667950-7678442 GCA_027122715.1 Trisopterus minutus | reverse complement strand
GTGTGTGTGTGTGTGTGTGTGTGTGTGTGTGTGTGTGTGTGTGTGTGTGTGTGTGTGTGTGTGTGTGTGAGAATCATTGTATATGCTAGGGGCCAATGCTGGAGGAAAATAATACCTATGACAATCTCACTCCTTCCAAGCAAAACATGTCCTTCAATCCTAAACCACCTTAGAATGTACAAAATGGCTTCCTTGCATCTAATAGCATCTGAAATGAGGGACTTGTTAATTGAAAAGGCTGCGCTAGAAAGAAAGAAAGAAAGCAATCTGAACAATGGCACATCGGCGGGGGATTAGTGACCTTGGAGCACCTCTGGAATGTGCCCGGGTATCAAAATAATATGCTAATATGGATTACTTCCCTCCTGGCTGAAACCAGCCAATTAAATAAAGAATTAGCGTTTCTGTCGCGTTCCCGCGGCTGATTGTTAGTGGAATGCGCCATCTTCTGATTGGTCCGGACAACAATCCGATAGCGACAATTAAAAAGTATCTTCTGGTTCCCTGGCAAATAATGAAGGATTATCCAGCAAGGCTGCGTTAATTAAGGGCCCAGTGATAACCGGATCATCTCCATAAAGTGGGAGGGGTCACGTCTCCCGTAATGACCAATGACAATCACCGAATAAGAACAGCAAAGGACACTCATTATAAAGGACGGTGATACGCCGCTGCGTCCGTACTGGATTGGTGTTCATTTCCCCTGATTCGTTCGCCGTCTCTCGCCACATAAATCCATACTGTACCGATCTCATGTGATGGAGCTAAAGGGCCCATTACCGCTCATGAATATCTGTTCGGTTCTCCAGTGCACCGTGGGCCAGTGCAGCCAATTTGTATTGGGAGGCTGACATGAACATGCCTTAAACCCCTCCCTCCCATCCATCCCTGTGTAGCGGTCATATTTCCACATGCATATTCTCACCGTGTGCAGCGACTTCATTTTCCCTGATGCGTTTTAAAGGCTGCTTTTTTCAGCATAACTCCCTTTTAAACCAGGCTACCGCAGCCCGCTGCGTTTCCACCACAGTGTCACCGAAGGACCTCTATGTGTTTTGTTAGAGCCCGTCAAAACCGAGGGGGCAAAAAGCTTTCCTCCTATTTCAGCCCCAATTCCGACGGAAAGCTTTTGTCTTGTCACTTTCCCGGAGAGGGAGAGAGAGAGAGAGAGAGAGAGAGCGTGAAAAGGATGAATAATTGATGGCTCAAGATGGATGGATTCACCTCAGTGGCAGGCCGGTCCAATTGTGTGTTGTCTGTACGGAGTCCTCTGTGCATTATCAGCAAGTCCAACTTCTGCGGTTTTCCCAAGCTTCACTGCAACGACGCAAACTGCTGGCGTGTTTCCTTCTTTCACTTTCAAATTCATGTCCTCGTGATGCTTGCCTCTGCCACTGCCATTCTAGAGGGATTAGTAATTACATTGCTGATTTTAGGGCAGCGTGATTGTTGGTGTCATTTATTTTGTACTGATTACACTGTTTGCACTTTCATCAAGCATATGATGATTTAACAGTAGATTGAGACATGAGTCACTCGTGACTGACTCATGTCTCAATCTACTTTGCCGACCAAGTAGAGTAGAAATCACACCGGGAACCATATCAAATATCAAAATATTGGAACTATGCATATAGATGTATAAAAGTATTTTACGTCAGGCAAGTCGCCAATAAACATCACGAAAAAATCAAGAAAAAAACTATTGCATCAACTATTAGTTACGACACGGATTTGCTGCATTTTCCAATAAGAATGGCGCCAGTGGAAAGACAGATGAAATCAACAGTCAACGTCATATAGCCTGGTGAAGACGGGCTTATGCTCCAGCCCTTAATCAAAATAACCTATGTATTTAGAGGATTCAATTATAATAGGGTTTTACTTTTTAATCCAAGGGTAAAATAGTGGAACGAATGGCAGTTTGCGGATGAGGGGGATTATGATAAGTGGGTGTGTCTCAGTGTGCAGTTCTTTTTTACGATATGTTTTGGAGATGTTCGTTTTTGAGGTGGTTTCCCTGTTCGATAGCTGGAAGTCACTCTTTTAAAGAAAGTTACGAAAATGTTGTGATACAACGGCACACAGTTGTTATCAAAAGCAACCTATATTCACGTCCTGCTAGTTATACTGATTCATTCGCAGGCAAAAAAAAAAAAAGTTGTATGTGTGCAATCACATTCAGCTCCATGACATGGGAAAAAATCGCATGGCGCAATCACGTTGTATATCACATGCTTCATTACGTCTCATTGTTATGTTAGAAAATATACCCCTATGAAAGTCAAGAGCAGCTAAACGCTGTGGGTATCAAAACCTTCCTTGTGAGATCATATTGATCTTGTGAGTTCATATTCTGTTATACTCTCTGCAGATCAGGCTGCCCCCTAACCTTTCCAAAGACTGCCCAGGGGAGGGAGTTTCGGTTGCCCAAGAAATATTTAGCAATCAAAACTATTTCTTCCAAAATAGGCGAGAATAACAATGTTAAAAGATGTACAGATCTCTGCATTGAAAGCTATTCTGAGAGGAGTATGTTTTGCTTTACTACCAACTGGATTGGGTAAGCGAAGGGAGCAAAGCATCACTTAGTTATTTCGTCTTAATGGCTGGAGATTTTTGAAGGCCACACCCATATCATGATATTAATTGCTGCGCAGCCAAGGCCAGACCGATAGTCATTGCGAAACGCAAACCTAAACTGTGGCTGGTCTCACGGGGCTACATCAAAACCCACCCAAAGAGAAAAAAACTTCACTGTTGCTGTGTCCTCAGAAGTGGATGTGTGCAGTCTAGAGAGTATTTTGCGCCTTGATGACGGCTTACGTTGACGTCACACAACGTAAATTTAAGATCCCAAAAGAAAATGAAATGATTCACCATAAATCCCTGCTTTTGCCCCACTCCAGCCCGGGGTGAGTCTCTTGACCTTCTTAACTATGTGCCAACCCCTTTGCTATGCCAGGACACTGAGAGGGCGTGTCAAAGCTTTTAAAGGACCCCCAGACACCCCTGGTACTATCCCACATACAAAACATTTGGCACCTTTCGCAGAGCGTGTGACCACAGAAAATAACAGTTGAGCGCCGGTCGGCGACGAGGTGAAACGGGAATGAGCGTGGGCGGAGTGTGTCTGTGTCTGAGTGTGTGGAAACTTTCCCTCGGTGATGAGAAGAAGGTGCCAGCGGTGATAAGCCTTCGTTTTACACTTTTATAACTCTAGCTAAATAATGAATGAAGGGGCTGGATGGGAGGGTGAAAAAAAGAAAGGCGAAGTGGTCGGATCCAAAACACATCTTCGTTCCCAGCTTGATATCCGCTGAGATGTAAGAACGCTGGGCTCTTTTTGTTTTTTTCTTTTGCCAGTGGGAGTGTGTTCTTCCGGGACTTGAGAAAAAAAAAGAACAGGAGGAAAACTTTGGGTCAGGAAAACATCTCATACTTCATTTGTCTCCCTGCTTATGTATGTCCTTTTGTATGGGACGGAACTTAGCTGCCATATTTGAGAAATTGAGAGATGAATAGCACTGCTGTGCGGGGAGGAAAAACTGAGCGCTTCGCTCTGTGCTTTTTCAGAGGCGCCCCACTCTGAACTTAAAACACCCGGTGTGAAATTTAATCTTCCTCCTGCAAGATTAATTGACCGGTGAGAGAAAAAGAGAAGAGCCTTTTTATGACTAAGTTTTATCACAAGGGACTTGTTTTTCACCTGCGGTACTTCCGTTGCGCTACGACGAGACAGAGTTGGGTAAAGCGAGACTGTTGATCATGTTCCCCACCACTTATCCCATCCCTGCCAAGCCAAGGAGAGATCTGAGGGAGCCCCAGGAAACTGGAGATAGTTATCACTCATCACTGGCCAATAAGATGTGAGTCACTGAGCAGCGGTCCCGGCCTGGAAGCCATGTGCTGCAGCCGTGGGTTACCAATCTTTTCGGGGCTCAGGCTACACCCGATCCCAACCAGGAATTCAAGGCACGCCGACTCGTGATGTTTTTCCTGTTTGTGTGTTTTGCGTTGAAGGTTGTGAAGCACTGTTGCCTTTTTTATAAGGTGATGTATTTGGGTGTCCTGGTTTTGACGGCTGTGAAGCACTTTGGTGTTTAATAATAACCTTATTTCTATAGCACTTTTTAAATACAGGTTACGAAGTTGTAGGGTGTTTGAAACATGTTACACAGATAACCAGGATATTAAATAGACTTGGTGATTGGCAATTTGCACTGTCTCACACAGCAGATGTATCACATGGATAAAAGTTTGTAAAAGCGATTTTTTTTTATTTTTTTTTTGTCAAATGTGTTGAAACTGAGCAAGAAGAACTTGTGATCCGTGGAACAATTGATCCACAATAAAAGCTAATTATGAATAGCCTTCAATCCCATTCTGAACATGTGTCAGGAGGATGTTTTAAAGCACAATATTCACAGCACACCCTGTCTTGCCGTAAGGCCTGGCTAGGAAGCACTGAGCTAACTTGACGTATTGGGGGCCCAACACAAAACAGGTGGCCGCTGATCTGCCTGCAGTCGTGACCGGGGGACACCTTTCATGTGCTCCTGTGTGGTCGCTCTCCCTTTATTTATTTTCCCGCTGTACAGTGGCAAATGAAAACGATCAAAAGAGCAGAATCCTTTTTTTGGAGGGGCGATTTTATTTTTTATTTTTTAAGCTTCTTTAAAGCTAAGTTGTTTTTCAACCGTAGCTGTCAAAAATGTTCAAAGCGATGGTGAAGAGCCGAAGCACACCCCTTACATTTCCATTTTCACTGGTCCACTTTTACTCGGTCCAGTGTGTGCTTTCAGTAATGTGATTCACTTAACCAAGGCCAATTAGTGGAAACCAGTGGTACAGACCAGTTGGGGAGAGATAAATCACTTCCTCAACAAAGTGTAATCCAATGAGACGGCAGATATCATTTCACCGAAACCCGAGAGGTTAATGGCGATGATACTAATGACAACCCTACGCAGCTAATTGCTCGATAATATTGTATTATGTGCTGCTATTACATCGATATTGATTATCATGCCCAAGAGGCTCGGCGACGGTTTATAATGCGTTCATACAATAGCCGGAAAAAAAAATTAGGATGACTTGGCCCGCAGCTGCAATGTATTCCATCCAAAGCCATTACAAGTCTTTTAAAAAGTTTAAACTTTGAAATATTTCATTAATACCCAACCATTAACATATGGCCCGTGGCTTTAGAAAACCGAAGCCCAAACACAAATGGCAAAGTCATAATTCAATCTCACAATGGCTCAGTCGCTAGGCATCAGTTAAGGTCAGGTGCTTCACAATCTCCATCCGCACCCCCCCCACCCCCCCACCCACCCCCACTTATGATCTCTCAATTATATTACAACGTTCTAAAAACAAATTTGCCCAGGTTCTGAACATAATTGAGCGGAAGGGGTTCACCTTACAGTTTAATCCTCCAATCTAGCGGTGGGTGGATCATTCACACACAGACAGAAACCCCTGAGTCATTCTGTGGCCCGGTCCTCAGCCCTACGTCTAGCGGTGAAATGAATTCATCTTGTGATATCTGATGGCGGTACACCCACCTGGAAGGGAAGGTTTCCCTCTTTGTGAAGCTAGGATGATGATTATTCCGTCAGTAGAACTGTGGCTTGAAAACGTTCCGGGTGAATACATTGCATTTGATCTTTTTTGAGTGAGGTGGTTGACTTTTTGTTAGATGTTCACGTTTGCTAGTAACAATAACTAAATATTTTGCAAAGGTTAAAAATGTCAGTCCTGGATCCACATTACAAAGGAACAGCTATTAATGTTCAAGTGCTGGACTAAGTCCTAGCATTAGGGTGGATTTTAGCAGTGTTCATAATAGTGCAACAAAGGGTTGGTATTTTCAGGACTGATTCCAGGTTTATTTCAGGTAACATCTGTGAAAAGCTTTAAGATATGTGTCATAAATTAACATATTAAGACATCCTGCTTGGTCTGTACCGGTAGACTGTGTGAACCCAGAACTTTTCAGATGGGGATGAGCACACCCTAACCACTACTATCTTGCCCCCACAGTTTATTATTAGTATTACATGAAGTGTTCCCTCAAATATTCCTATGACTTGACTCAAATCTATCTTCAAATATAAGTTTGAAAGCTTAAGCAGCCTGGGAACCAGACGAATCTCTCATTTTCATTTATTCTGCAGATAAAGTCAGGCTCCCCTCCCATACAAAAAGATTTTGTATTCATTACGAGATAGTTTGACCAATAACAACTGTTTATCTAATAGGATAAATGAGATGATGATGTCTTCGGTCTGTTGATTACGCGATCGAGACAGTAACAAACTGGATGGTATATTTTCACTAAAAGAAGACCAAATGTTTTTATTGAGAAGGATGTTTTTTTCACGTCAAGAGGCATTTTGGTCTGCGCTTGTGGGTGACGCCCCTTCATCGAAAATGAGTTTTCAGTCCAATTGCAGTTTTCAATACGTCTGGGGATGCCGGGCTAACGGTTAATCAGGAAATCTTAAAATACTGTCATAACTGTTATAGTGCAATGAGGAATGACACACAGAGGGTATAGCTTATGTAAGTGTAGTTGTCTTACAATGAGGAAGAAGCTCTTCTTTTTTTTAAGGAAAAAAGTCTTCACACTTTGTATTTGTGTCTCTCCCCGCTGAGAATTCTCTCCAAAGCAGCCCGAGCATTGCTTAATGTATTCTAATTAAAAAACAAACATTAAGTAGAAGCTCAAGTTCAATCTTTGGTTATTCAGGCGCCTAATTATGAGTGTTTGTTTTATACGTGTTTAATTTATGAGGGGCCTCGGTAACACACGGATGACTCATTCCCCTGAACGTTATTCTGGGGGAATGCGGGGGGTGTGGTGGGTGTGGAGGGGGCGTATCGTACATCCTTCACGACGGTGGATTAACACGTTCGGTCGGAGCTCATCCAGGCACTGCAACAACATTTGCATCTGGCATTGACGCAACAAACGCAGTGTTGCGCTCGTCCCCGCAATAAGTTTTTTTTGTGTGTGGTATAGCCGTAGTTTCAGTCCGGTGATGAATTGCATTCTCCCATACTGTTATCGGCACGTGTGAAGGAAAAACATAACGTTTTGACAACATGTTAATTTCAATTTTATTTTCCATTAATTTATGGCTGTGTTTTGTTTCCACCTATTAGTCATAGTGTAAACTATTCATAATGAAAATGTAAAATGCAGGGGGCCACAGAAAAACAACAACAATAAACTCTGATGATACGCAATTTACACACAGTTTAAATAGCCATCCATATCTTATATTTCATTATTTTTCTTTCTTTCTTTCTTGAACGTTGACCATGGATTTAAGGAGGTGAAGGTGCTCCATCAAGATAAATATTCACGCCCGGGTCCACATGTTGACGGCTTTCCACCTTTACATTGGCACAGCTGTGTACACATTGTCTGATTGCAATTAATCTCCTGTAATGCAATGTGACATGTTTCTTATTGGCGACAATTAAAAATCATGGAAGCGGCCTAATGAGCACCAATAAATCATTTACCAGCAGTAATAAACATGTGTGGCCGTGTGTGTTCACCGTAGGACTTTACACACCAACAAAGTGTGACCATGTTCACATGGCCTTCTCTTGTCACATTTAGCCCCACATTTCTCTTCCTCTCTGGCTTGCCATACTAGGACATATATGGATAGATGGAGGGATGGATGGATAGAAAGATATCATATCAATAACGTAGATTGGTGGATACCATGGATGTATGGATAAATATATATCAAGTGATTCCAATCTATTCTGCTTTTAAATTAATAACGGTCCTTAATTATTGAGAGTTGCAACGGACAGTACAGGACATTGGATTAGAAGAAAATCACAATTGAAAGGACATTATGTCTTTTCAATTGTGGATATAATGGATATAATGTCCTTTCAATTGTGATTTTATCCCGATCCATTGTCATTTCATCACTAGCGATGGAATCAACAAAATAACAAAAGAAAAGCCCTAATCCAGACACGGTTTTAAAGGTTGTGACCTTTGGGCTGTCAGGAGTTGTTCCTTAGCACTACATTGTTTCGTCTGACGTGTTCCGGCTCTTGTGAGTATCGCCATGGGAGCTTACTCCACCTTTTCAGGGAAGACTTATCGGGTCGACACAGACATTCAGAGAAAATGACGGCGCAATCACCTGGACTCAATGAGACCCGTCTCTTGTGAACGGTTGTCTGCAATGTCTCTCTCACAATCAGGTGCTTTTACTCCCTCTCTTTTTCTCCCCCCCTTTGTACTTTGGTGTCTGTCTCTCCTACCCTGCCGGTCTCTCTCCTTTAGGTTCTCTCCTCTATGTATCTCTCTCCTGTCCGGCTTCCCTCTTTCTCTGCCTCTCCATATTTGTCTATTTTCCAATGTCTCTATCCCTTTCTCAGCCTCTCTATTTGTATTTCTCCCTCTATATCTTTATATTCAAAGTCTGTCTCTTTCTCTGCTGCTCTCTATTTGTCTTCCTCTCCATATCTCTTTTTTTCTGTCTGTCTCTGTTTATCTCCTGCTCTGCCTCACTCTATTTGCATCTCTCTCTCTCTCTCTCTCTCTCTCTCTCACTCTCTCTCTCTCTCTCTATCCGTCTTTCTGTCCATCTGTCTCCCTCCCCACCTCTGCCTTTCTCTATTTGTCTTTCTCTCTCTGTGTCTCCATCTCTTTCCCTCGTTCTCTTTGCAGCCCGCTGAAATATTTATCAACGCAACTTATCTCCTCTTGATCAATTATATCCCTGCCATTGGCACGCCATGAATTATTAACATGGCCCCTGATAAGCGCCTTAGCCATTGATTTTGTCACCACTCAGAGATGGATGTACTGAGCGAGGGTTGCTCTTGGTCGACTTCGCCACAGCCGGCCCCCCTCGCTCTGTGAGGAGGGCCACAAGCCAACTTGACAACGGAGACGTGCACTTCATCACGCGGCATTACCCGACGTCGCCTGTAAGCCATTACCCAACAAGTTTCCGCCAGTTGGTACGAGAATGAACATGTTGTCCTATTACGGGAACGCCAGCCCGAAAGAGATTGCATTTTGTTTCCGACGCGTCATTCCCGCTCTAATTAAAAACGGCTTTTCGCTCGCAGAGGGTTAAAGGGAATAATTATTGAATTCTTTACAGCGACAACGTGTTCCCTCCTGATAATCGTGTTGTGGCGTTGGTTTTAACCTCTGTTTGACCAACACACGCTCCAGTGAGCAGCCTATTTCTCCCTCAGCAATACTCAAGCTAGTGCAAACACACTTGTGGTGTCCCCCTGAGAGTCGGTCAGCCGAAGCAAAGACATAGGCACCGACTTGGCCGCACTGCGGTAAAAAAACTAGATTTTTAAGGTTGTGTCAGAGAATGACCCCTCTGATTAAAAATGGCCTCCCTCGTAAAGCCTCTATCATTGGACATCGAAGCTAATTATAAGAAGAGCCAAAAAAGCGTGGGTCGGCTACGTGGGTCGGCAAAACGTTTACGTCACGTTTGGAATTTTTTGTGGGTCTTCTAGGTGGTTTAAGGGACATATTCCGAGCTGAGGAGGCAGTCCGCGCTGATGAATCAGAGCCAATAGGCTGTGAAATGTCCTCGTAATAAAATACAATGTGAAAAATGGTCTCAGGTATTAACTCCTGTCAAACTAAAGATGACCGAAGACCCACCCGACCCAGGAAAAAAAATATATTGTCAGCACTAACATTAATAACCCCATGCTATTAAAAAAATCCCCAAATGCGTACGATATAGCAAACTAGGAACCTAGGAAAAAAGTCTCAAATTATCTCACCCAACCTCAGAAACACATTGAAATACCTTTGGCACCTGCATTGTCTTCTGTGACTTGCACCAGTCAGTACAGTATGTGGCTGTTTCAACACGGTCCCCTGCACCACCATGGCTAACATATGCTGGCTGCCACTAAGCATCGAAGAGAGAAATTGAAATGTTACTTACTTGGCACTATGGCAAACAGTTCCAGTTTTGACAGACTCGCCCTGCCAGGGGAAGATTGATTGCTGTGGAGATTCAGCTTGAAAGTCCAGATTTCGGCATGGATGAAGCACTCAAGATTAGTTTTGAAATTGATGTGAAGATGCTTTTTGGGTTTGGCAAGTAAGAGGTTGGCTAGAAACCCCCTTGTTTTTCCTTCTCTTCCAGCAAGTGAGAAAACTTCAGAGAGAACTCACAAACAACATCTCTGTAACGGAGCGGAATTATATGCTTGCATTTTTTCTGACACACTCACTCCCTGGCTAGCTTCTGAAGCGTACACACGGCACTGTCTAAACGCTGAAATCCCCTGCTGGGGACTGCGCCGTGGAAGGGAAGTTTTGACTGTATTTACCAAGCTGTCGTATCTGTGCAGTCCTTTCACTTCCCGCCTGTGACCAGAACCATCAAAACAAGCGGGATCACCAACAGACCACCCCCCCCACCCCCCACACCGCACACACACCCCAGAACTATCT
>JAOPUD010000154.1:7562875-7577903 GCA_027122715.1 Trisopterus minutus | reverse complement strand
ACACACACACACACACACACACACACACACACACACACACACACACACACACACACACACACACACACACAGAGGAGGTGTGGAGCCAATCTCTGGGCAGGTATACGTAATGGTTCTCTGCATTGCATAAACGAGCGTCAACTAGTAAAACAACCCTACACAGCATCAATGTATGGTAGCTGCCAGACACATTGATATGAATGGCCCTAACATTGAGCCAAACAACTGTAAGGGGAGGATAGAGGATGGGTTCGTTTCTTGGAATTGCATCAGAGGGGGTCTATGCAACTAAATCTTGGGCCACACTGCATGTTTGGGTTTCTAATCATCAGCTCCTACTAGCTGAAAATAAAGTGACAGGTTCTATTCCTATACCAGATGTAGGTAATGTGATATTATGCAGTCCTATAGGCCATAGCTTGTTCCATTTACCGACACCACAGAGATGCCACTTACTGTAAAGAGCTAGTTAATGGACAGGGAATGAAGCTATTTGATGAAACAGCAGACAGAACCCAGTGCTTATTAGAGATGCAATATGATTGACTACTGCATGCTTTCCACAGAGCTGGTCCAGTTAATGCTTATGTATATTTGATTACTTGAACTTACTGCAATTGCTGCTGTTGGGAGGGGAGCAGTGTTATGGAAGGCACAGGCGTTTCTTCTCCTATTTAACCCCAAGGTTGCTGGTGTTCTCATGCTGCAGGCCTCTATGGAGGCTTTTAGCTGCATTTGCAAAATGTTCTACCCTTTTTCCTTCTGTTTTTGATCATTGTTGTTTCAAACATACTTTTTGGTTGGGGTTTAATTTCTGCATCACTTTCTTGAAGGCCGAGGATGTGACTCATACCCCGGCCAAGCTGTCTGTCGTATTTCAGCCTCCACAGCATTCGTCATACAGAAAGGACTCGTAAATGGGAAATGTGACTTATTTGAGTTAATACTCAAAGCTCCCTAGGGGATCCCTGGGTGTCCCACAGTGACTCTCCTCCTTGCTCTCTTCTATCTCTTGCTGCGGGGGTCGTATGTCTATCCACTTTCCTACTGGGAATTATTTTCTTTTTTTTCTTTTTCTGGGAGCAGTGGCTGTGAGGGAATTCGTACTGGCAACATCCTTTCCCACGCACTGAACTCTCGAAGAGACATACAAAAATCCAATGTAAGCTAAATGCCCCCTAATTGAGTAACTATCCTTTTTAATCCAATTGAAGGGGGTACCAGCGGGCACAGGGCTAAGTGTTGTTTAGCACAAACCTTAACAGAAACCTGCATGTGTGAGCTATTTCCTGTATTTTCTTGCACCCTTGACCTACTCTGCCTTTTCGGTGTCAAGTACATATGCTACAGATGCGCATTTGTGTAAGGCATTTCCCTTCGGCAAGGCCCAGGCCAGGGTTGGTGGTCACCACAGCATCTGGTCCAGCTTCCTCAGTTTGCTGGTGCCTAGCAGGAGACGGGCTGATTGGCACTGTTAAAAAAGAGGTGGGACCCTGTGCAGCCACACACTGAAAAATACATGCGGCACCAAAATCCTTCCCCTGGCTGACGCTTTCTCATGCTTTCCATATGGGCAATATCTGTGTAATTTCAGGGAACCCAGAGTTCTAATGAGAGGTTTAGTACCCTGGTGTGTTGGTCTGTGGTGGGTGGGATCAACGTTTCTGGGGTTTACAGGGGTTTATAAGTACTCCGGGATGCCGAGTTTACCCCACTGTCAGGGCGTCGGCACAGAGAAACCCAGGGCTCTTTTTAACTAGCCATGCTGGTTTGAACTGGCTGTGGTGGAGAACTTGGGCACGGGTGATGGGCAGACTTCGAACCAGAGTTTACATCAAAGCGAGTCGATGGGGTTAGCTACTGTGGCTTCCATTCCTTGGATTTAGGTTACTCCCTTAAAAGGGGAAAAAGTCAGTTTTCTTTTCTTTTTATCCATTTTGACCTGATGATGATACATCTCACTTGGTTGTCAAGAAGGATGCCGGGGGGCGACAGCCGTTGTCCTGTTCTGCATCCTAGCCCCCACGTAAAGACAGGGTGCTCTGAGCAGCACGCATGGTGGGGTTTTAACAATGCCTGTTTCTGGATGTCGGCAGCATGTGGGGAAGGGGTGATTTAGGGCTCTTGTCGGAGAGGGTAATGTAGGAGCAATTTGAGTGTTGATTGAAACCAGGTCTCCCATTTTAGAGTCCGCTGGTGGCATTATAAACCATTTACACTGATGTTTTACTGGGCAACCCTGCATAGGATAAAGTGGAAACAGACGCTGGAACCAAATATGGACTCAACCACTCCCATGGGCCTATTTTTAGAGGTCCCTTTACACTTCTTCTCACTATTTGGTGATTTATGGCCGTTCTCTTGAAATTAGTAATGACACTAAATGTTTAAAAAAAAGTAAAATAACTTAATTACCTCTGGCGAAACTAGAAACCTGTGGTTTCTCCTGTGGTTTCTAGTTTCGCCAAATGACAGGTTTCTAGTTTCGCCAAATGAACACAATTTGGGCCATTAATTATTGCATAGTTCGACAAAATTTCAAATTCCTCCACAAACTTTTATTAAACTTTAAACTTTAAACTTTTCAGGCTCTTTATAACAGAGTTAAAGTAGTTCTTGCAGTGTAGTGAAGTAGTGAGGCTTCAGTAGGGTTAGTTCATATTTTTTGTGAACTTTTATAGGCTATGCATGAATTATAGTTTGACACACAATCTGTGTAGACTAGTTTATGAAGGACAAATGCATTATCCGGAATTGAATTGGGGGTTGGGAGTGTACAATTCTATTTTGGCACCTGTAGGTTAATCAAAAACCTAATTCATGACAACATTGGCTTGATTAAATTTTCCTTTGAATCAGAGTTTGTTGTTCATTGTATGACAATTACAAACAATTTAGTCATTTTTCCATTGATAAGCTTTGTTGTTGGCCTAACTTTGTTTGAAAACTGCTGTGCATAAACTCTCCACACATTGTTCCTTCAGCTGCTCATTAGTATGCACAAGCACATCTCCAGTGAGATGTCCAAACTGTGCATCAAAGTATTCATCTGCTGTCTTATCATCTGATGATGCTCCCAGATGGCTGTATTCTCTCACCACACATACTCCTTATCATTCCAAAGTTGATCCACCAACAACCATGCAGCAATTTCTTTCATTTTTTTTACTTTCAAGGGAAACATTTCCTATTGAATTTATTAGGCCTACCCATTTATTTTTCAAGATAACCAAGCCAAGGAATCCCTGCATTTGAAACACCCTTTGAGTCTCCTCCTATTTTTCCGGTATTGGCTCTGCTCTCTTTTCATCCTGCAGTGAAGGCCATACATTTATTATATATACTGTTAAAGGTCAGGCCCT
Source organism: Trisopterus minutus (assembly GCA_027122715.1). Classification (NCBI taxonomy): domain Eukaryota; kingdom Metazoa; phylum Chordata; class Actinopteri; order Gadiformes; family Gadidae; genus Trisopterus; species Trisopterus minutus. Next base: position 7,574,541 of record JAOPUD010000154.1, on the reverse strand, counting down.
CATTGTTGTTCAGGTCGGAAACAACAGGAACATGTTGACACGCGTGTTATGGCAGCCTGCCTGAACGGTGCATTCGCCCGGTCAGCAGAAATCAGCCAAACGACAGTCTTTCATTTCAGACCAACACTGTATGCAGACAAATGGAGAAACGTCTCACCGATTGCTGTCATTTGTTGTCTTTGTCATTGTCTGAAAGCTCTATTCTCGGTCTGTTCTAACGAGAGCACACATAGCGATGCACACATAGAAACGCACTCTGGTTTGGCAGACCGAAAGCACCCACCAAAGTTTCAAAGATCGACCTTTCAACAAATCTGTTTGTTTGGATGAAACATGGTGCAGGTGCAGCTGATCTGCGTCATGAGAATATACGCGTCTACCGTGTCTTCTCCTCATCAGCACTTTCATTTCACCCATATCCATCCTCCCAGCCAGCTCTCCTCATTCCCCTAGTAGTATTGTAACAAAGGTGACTGAATTACAAGAAAAAACCTTGTACATTCTAGCAGGGTAGACATGTTTTCCTTTAAACATGTGGTTCACAAGGCCTCATGGCTGTCCATCTCTCTCTCTCTCTTGCTCTCTCAACTCTCTTGCTCTCTCAGCCCTCTTTCTCTCTCTCTCTCAGCTCTTTCCCTCAAGGGAATCTCTGTCCAAGCCATTACCAGTTCTGGCGTAAACACTGTTATACAAGAGCATTGACAGTCAGACCACGGCGCTTCATGTGCACTTAAAGATGCCGAAAAGTGCTTGCCATTAGGAGTGCTGCATGGTGTCTGTATCAGAGACACTTTGGAAACACTGCATCGGTCATTTCAGATGCATTAAAACAATAACGACATTTACAGACAGATGACAACAGAGCGATGGAATATGTGGTATTCCATGGCAACTGGGTCACAGCGGAGCAGTTTGCTATTGGCATGTGGAATTAAATTAGATCAGTCACTAACGGTGTGGATTGGCCCGGGTACAGCTAATAATGCAGTAAATTAAAACACATCTAGAAGGAAGTAGGGAAATGCAGCTGAGGATTGACCAGCAAAGTACCCAACTTGCTGTCCCCATGCACCCTCTGATGTGGCAGATGGATGGGGACTTGCAGGAAGTGGGGATCTGGTGGGGATGGGCTTGGATGACAGGCCCTTTCTCCCTCAGAAGGGCCATGGTGGCCCGGGCTTCCAGCAGCCCCTGTGTCCCCCTGACAAGGCCCTGAAGCCTTCTGAGAGCATTGTGTTGACAGCACGTCAGTGTTCACTACGCAAAGCTCAGTATAAAAGCACCAAACCAGTCAAAGGGTGTGAGGGCGGTGCCCTGGACATTTTATCCAATAATGTATTAGAAAGTATGAATGTAGCTGATTATTAGTTTAGTATTATATTTAAGTATTTCTATTTGAACAAGTTATCCATATTTACCCATTACAGAGTTGAATCATATTTCTGTATGCAACAACCAGAATATCTACCTACTTTTCAAGTTGCCTGCTATGGTTAATGTTTTTTGGTATTAATTTAATATATGGTGCATATTGGTGCATCCCTAAAGCCAACACATTGTCAATTTCTCCCAATGAAATGTGCACCAGACTGCAGCTGGTATGAGCCTACATGTGGTTAGTTGAACACAGCTGTACAGGCAAATGTCCACTGTTTCCCAAACGGCAGAAGAGAACAGGTTTTTTTTATTTTCTTTCCTTGAATTCCTGACAGCGGCTGTTTTCAAAAAGCTTTGATTTGATTACAGCCAAAATGACACAAGTGAAGGCATGTGACTCTTATATAAAGCAATAATTCAGGAATTAAATTTGGGGGGCTTGGAATGACTCAAGGGGTTGCTTTTCCCACAGCTAAGCCTAAATGACATGAAACAGTTGTGTAACTACCAGGCTACTATTCTGAAATATTTATATACAAAGGCTTGACATTATAGGTAAAATGCCAACAGTCTGGACTGGAACTCAACATTTAATTTTGAAACAATTGAAATAGCCTCATCTCTTCATTGTTTTACGGTGTTTTATATCTTGCAACTAATTAATCACTTTAATAAATAATGTTGAAGTTGTGTTTACGCGTGGAAAGAATGTACAGCTGTAATTTAGCAAGATCGTTTTAGCAAATTGAGTAGAAATAATGCATGAGGTTTCACTCTGTGATGCCTTAAGAGACTCTAATTAGGCACGAGAACCAATTTTGTGAATGGAATATTCTACATAAGCTATACATTTTCTGTTGTATATGGAATTCATCGTGAGATTTGGCAGTTAAAAATCATCCTTATCACAAAAATGAGCTAGTGCTTACCAAAAGTGATTTACTAGCCAAAGAAAAATGTCGCTTCACAGACGATTGCAGAACAACACGCTTCAATATTCATAAGCCTCCATATGTCATCCCTTGACATTTGAGTTTAGAATATAGTCATGCCATGCGAGTACCCCGAATAACCCATTAATTGTTGAGAGAAATTTGTCAATCAATAGGGTGTAGTCAAGATGACCCCTAATAGTGTAACACAGTTCAACCAGACTCTTAAGGTCCTTTCAGATTTGAAGTCTGAAAAACGAGGCAGCACCAGGACTTCTTAATTGGGTTTACAGGTATGGGGTAAAGTGACCTCAGTGATAAGTTGCTCCATCCTATATGTATACGGACTGCGGTAATATAAATGACCTAGTAGTTGGTTGTATGATATCAGCATCCATCAGACTCACAATAAGTACTTTCCAAGGTTAAACATTGTAGCGGAGCACAAATAACAAGTCTTTTCTCCGCTGTAGTCAGAAGGTAATGCTATATCACCATTTGTTGCTATATTACAGTTTTGGGATAACTTAAGGGGTGCAGCTCGTCAGTCTCCCATCATGAATTTCATATATATTGTATATTTAATGTATATGACGCATGAATAGGAGCATGATTACCATTTCAGCTGTGGCTGCTGCTCCTTTTGTAATTCAGTTAGTAACTAACAATGCATGCTCCCTAGATACACAATGTGAAATCTTATTGTCCGCTAATATGACATATTTCATATTCATATGTTCAGGGTGAATAATGTTTTCAGGCTTTTATTCTCATTAATAAAGCGTTGTTCACCATCTATAACTTTAGAAATCAGTTAATGAATGCACATTAAACATCAGTGTCATCACTCATGCATAATTAAAAATATATACAATTATAGGGTTGGGTACTACAGTCCCCCATTTAGATTCACAACCTTTTGGATATTCCATAGATGGGCTGTTGCTAAACCCAGTGCAACAAAAAACTCAACCTTTTAGGTTTGGTGCTATTAGAATTTGGTTGCCATTTGCATCCATTTATTTGAAAAAAATAATCTTGGCTTCAGCCTTTCACCATTTTTGCTGTAGGAGCTTAGGTGGGTAGGTACTGTAGGAGTACCACCTGAAGTACTCAATGGACAGGTTTAACAGAATAAGTGTAGCTATTGAATAATGATGTTTTCTTTGGTCAAATACATTTACTAGCATGGACCACATATGATCTCGTCCTGCTTATTTTGCGCTTTATTTAAGAACTTGGGCAAAATCCTAGCACTTTCCCTCCAAAGCCCTCTCTTTTAGAGCCCCACCAGGAGGAGAGTCAAGAGGAGCCCGTGGTTACAGCAAGGTGAGATTCCTTCCAAACATCTCCTCCTAAGAGGGCCCTGATTCATGAGACTTGCTCTGCTGTCCCTGGGGCTAGGAGGAATAGCTGGCATTATCCCCAGCAAATGGGTTTGAAAATGCTTTTGGCCCGGTTGACCAAGGCACTGATTTATAGCACAAGATGCAGTGAACAGTTGGACACCCTCTGCAGTGTAGGTATGAGCAAACCCCTCACCCCTCTCGCAACGCATCTCTCTCCTCCATTTACCCATCACACCTCCACCACCATCATTGTGTTGTTGGTTTTTTGCACAACTTTATTTGTGTATTTGAGAAAAAAAAAAAGCGCGAACAAAATGTGTGACACCAAAGTTGTGGAGCAGCCCATTGTTCTTGCCATGTCAAGAACAAGGATAAGCAATTTTCCCACATTTTATCTTTCATTGTCAGAGGGAATAGGCCTCTCTATATATAGATATGGACCTTATCCGTGACTTGAAGTACTAGCTGCTGTCACGAATATATAGAAATTGCCTCTGTTCTTTTTAATCTTGGAATCTTAGCGGAGTAAACCATCCTCTTCTCTCTCTGAAACACAGCGTCTAAGCTCTTTCGGGGAATTTAAGTATTAAGAAAACACATTGCTTTGTTTCTTTCCTTATCTTTCTGCTGCCCAGTAATATATCCTCTACTTAACTGAACATTGAGCGCAGCACTTTTCTCATTTTTCAGACTTTCCTGTGAGATGGGGTAATTAATTGACAAAGTATACAAGAGTGAAATGCTGTAAAAATGAATCCTGTAACTTAACACCACACCACATGCATAGTTGTGTTTGGTTGAGTGCAGGTTTCAACGGACAAAACCCAGTTCAATCTCAATGACTGGTACATACAACTCCCTAATCTTAGTTTTTTTCCCCATGTCTATATTCTTTTGTTTAAATTATCGTAACAATTTAATAAGCTAATCATATAGGGCATGGCTTCCCCAAACCTTATCTTTTTTACCCATACCAAAACTTAACATTGCATCTATACTTAATTAGGCTACTAATAAATCATACACAGCCATGCTTAAGCCATGCTTCAAATGTATTTATTCTAAATGTATTTGTCTTATTCTTACTTCAATATTTTATAATAACTAATGTCAGAATGCACATGATTCTGCTGATGTTCTTCCAGAATACATTTCTGTGATTGTTTCAGACTCTTTTTTTTTTACACAAAGGAAATGATAGTGCAATTAAATGCACAAACACGAGTGGGAAAATCAGAAGTCAAGAAAGGCTTGTGCAAACCGGATTTGACTTGTGTCTTGGAGCGTTTCAAATTTAAACTGAAAGGGAATTCTTTAGCCAACATCACCTGCTTCCCGTATTGCAGTTCCCATTAGGAAAAAACACAGTTATATAAGAGCTACTGGAAGGGAAAAAGTTCACAGCCTCCTAGAAGGGGCTCCTGGAAGATTCTACATGATCATTCACATTTGCTCTTTGGTTATTTGAGCTTCAGTTGCAAATGCCATAATGCTCTATCTGATCTTTCTTTCTATCTTCAAATGTAGTTTTCTAGCAACCCAATTTGAGAAGCAATTATAAGTTGAAGTATGACATAGTAAAGTATGACCGTACTGGAGAATTACATTCATGAAATTCATATGACAATCCGACATTACCACAGGGTTGTGTTTCTTTTGCATGGATGGAGGAGCTGTTCATCGGTGTCAGCAACCATTGCACCATGTCCAAACCATGTTCCATCTTCTTGACATTCCCGTCCTGTCTCTGTCAGAAGACAGGTTTTTTTACCAAGCTGGATGGTAATGGTTCTAAATGGTGTACTTACAAGTGGATTATTTCAAAGGCTACATGTCAGACAGATCCCTATCTAGTGGGTTGGGAGCTTGACTCAGACTCGCCTGGCCTCCTGTCTGTGCATGTTGATTAGGCATAGCTTGGTTTTTTTCCTCCCGCCTCTCCGTGCGTTTGGCCTAGAGGTGCAGACCTCCTGTGTTAATGTAGCTCAAGTGATGTTAGCTTAAAGAACTCACAGGTTAAAATTCCTAATCCTTTGCATAACAAGTCTGCGCATATGTAAATTAATTAAAAAGGGATGAGACAGGAGAATATCTTGTATAAATGGATTAGCCGTCGTCAAACATATGGTGTAGTGTTGGTAATGTGATGAGCCAAAGGATGTACCCTCATACAGTGTAGCGTGATGAGCGAAATAATGTATGTATCGCAGTGGGCCACTGTTTGGGATTTGTTTTGTTTAAAACATGCGTCACAGGGTAAATTAAAATGTCAGAGTGGGATCAAATGTGCCATGTGTGAAAAAAAGATTATCAGTATTTCTGAATGCAGTCATTTAATTGGTTTGTATTAAGAAACAAACCAAATGGGAAATGTATAGCCATGACATGTTTACTGTAACCACTTTGAAGGTGTTTAATTTAATTTGATATGTGTTTATATGTATTTTATGGTCCAACAGCAAAACCAAAGCTAGGTTACATACTGACATACTGATGCTTTTAAATTTGACAGTAGTTTTGGTCAGTGAACATGATGTGACAGTGGTGATATGTGTTTGTTTCTAATGTTAGGGTCTGACTATGCAATTTTAAAGCTCTAATACCAGCCACAGACATATGTAGTGTTGCATATTAACAATGTGGAGTGCAATGAATTTGGACGCTCTGGCCAAAACTCCACACCACACATTAAGCGATTCCCCGATTCCGGGCTCTCAAAACTGAATAATCTCGCTAAACTCACGTGAGAGGGTCATGAGTCAGTCATCCATGAATGTAATCAAAATTGGTGGATGGGCTTTCGGTTCGGTCACATCCATGGTTCAAATCAAGGATTTTCCATAAAGAGTTGGAAAGGAGAGATCAGTTCAGGTTCATTGTTTAGAACTTGGTAACATCTAGTGGAACGACATTGGCAGAAAGGGAAAATAATATTGATATGTTGATATTTTTAAGAGCCGTGTGTTTCGTTTCTTTACATTGAGCCCTTTATATCTATATAGGCGGCGTGGGTGCGTTGTTCCCATACCCTCTCTATTCTGCGAGAATCTAAATGAACCGCTGCCCAGATGGAGCTCTGCGCATGATCTCGCACCCACACCACCGCATTATAGTAGCAGTGTCCAAGAAGGTAAACCATCCGTCGGACACTGCCATCAACTGCTACCCTGACAGTTATCTTAGATTAATGAGTTTCATGGTTTAACATTTAGATACTACTACGACGCATTTAAAAAAAAAAAAAAAAAGTTTTCTATTTGCACTCAGCATTCTTGGATCATATCGCTGATCAAACACCCCACTACATGATTTGAAAATGGCCGTGGTGATTTCGAGTTAGGATTTATAATATCGGGGCTGCCCGACGACTTTTCAAGTAGGTTGGATGTTTCTGATTTAATCTGTAAAAGTCACATGCTGCAACCAGATAATCTAGCACAGAATGTCGACCTTTGCCATCCCCTCACCAACATCTCCATCCCCTATTGTTGGGAGGGGCCAAAGCGCATGTGAATCATCCCGATTCAATCCAATAACTTGATCAGTAAATGAAGATGGCAGAATATTAAATCAGCAGAATCAAAACAAATCCCAGTGTGTTGTCTAGCCCACTAGAGGAATCAATTAGTACAATTGTTTTATTTAAATGGAAAATTAACACATTTAATAGACTGGATTTGAGATAAAACCCTGCAAGTGATCTATTTGATCCAATTGTGTCTGGTGAGAAAGCTTACAGCAGTGAGTTCATTTAATGGCCAGGCACTTGAGAAGGGTTACATAAAGGGGCACAAGCCGTACAGCCTTGAGTCTCTGTAAATTGCAGCCCTAAAATGGAGGTAGTTTGTAATTCTATCCCAGCTAGACCTCCTTATCTTGTTTTCAGGGGGAACAAACCCTCTAAAATGCCCACAAATGAAAAATGATTCATAAGATAAGCAAAAATAATTTGTGGGGGTCTGCATATTCACAGCTGACTTATCCCATTATCCAAGGGTTTCATTTGCATTTTAAGCAGCGTATCATGGTCAAGGACTGTGTGTACTTCCTGCTACAAGCCCATGAGGCATTTCAATGAGATTACTGTCGGAGGGAAGAGATGGGGCCCTATTGATTAGGGGCACAACCTGACCTGTTGTGCCAGTAGATTAGCAATCATTCAAAGCCTGCAGCTTCAAAGGTAACCAGGGCTGCCATCATCATATCCCCAAAAATGAATTAGAACAAAAAGACGCAGCAATTTTATGCATAACCATCGGTGGATTTGAATTAATGGGCTAATAAGCTTGCCCGATAAGGCCATGCTGTTATGTGGGTAAGTTTAAAAGGAAGGCAAACCTTTCAACTTGCCAATTATCCTATACTCTCATTGGCTTTAATCCCTGATGATTAGTTTTTTGTTCACAGATGTTAATTAAAAACAAATGTTTGTAGCTAATAAATATGTCATTCCATCTGGGTTATTAAATGCATGGCTTGTGTTGGTTTGGATCTGTGACAACCCAAATATGATTTTAGTGTGGGTGGCTCTCTGTTGAATCTCAATGGCTGGTACATTGAACTCTATAATATTTAGATTTTATTCCAAACATTTTATTTTGCATCCTGTTTGGATGTCTTTGTATACATCAGTAGCCTGCTGAACACTGTCCTTTTAACTAAACTCAGCGATTTAGAACATAAACATCTTTCATTCATTCACTTATTAATTGTGGCAACACAAAAAAGAGAAAAAATGGTGATGCATAAATTGCCTGTGACCAAAATGGACACTAAAAGCTGTTTTGACTAATTTGACATGTCCTTTTTCTTGTGATGACTTTCAAGGTTATTTCCGCCATTAAAGGCGAACACAGTACCAGGGCAGATGGACACTTTGGTGTTTAGAACACCAGGAGGTTCGCTTTGGGTCTTAATGAGTTCTGGGGCGGTCGGAGGACCTTGCACGGTAGGTGTCTATCCTGGGGCACTTCTACCCTCTGGCTCGCCATGTAAACGTGCACTCTCGTGCCAGAGCAATGGCGTGGCTGCCTTCTGTCTGGGGAGCTCAGAGACCGAGCTCAGACATTAGGACTGAGCGTAGTTAGAAGCCCTCCGTTTTCAGTGTGGATCACCCCCTGTACCCAAAATTACCAGCAGAAGAGTGATGACATTGCTTGTGTCTGAAAACCCGGGGACAGAGAAACACCATTATCGCCTCCATGATGCTCCGGTGAGGCAATATACTGCATTTATCAAGGCCACCGCGATTAAGATAAACAAACATCTTGCCACCAGTCAGGTAGTTAATGCATGCGCGCATGAGCGAAGAGTAAAAGCACAGTAATGGAGTTTATTCTATATCAAGTAGGAATCACTGCCTCGGCTCACAATTGCAGGGTGGATGCAAATGAATATATTATGTAGCCATTCCTTTTAAAAATGACAGAAAATGCACACTTGCTCATCCCAAAATAAATCCTAGTCCTAAGACTACAGGGACTCATATTGACATGTTTTTCTTATACAATGGCTAATTACATACAATTTACAACAACAAATAAGAATACCTCCCAATTCATTCAGCCACTTAAGAAGTCAAACCAAAAAAATCCCCAAATTGCTGATACAATACTTTATTCCTGTGGCAATACAGAGCATAGTAAACAAACACCAATTACCATGTTGACATTTGTTCACACAGACATAAAAAACCCTCAAGTCACTCTTAAGGGGCCATTTGGATTCACTGTGTGGCAACCCACACATTTTTATGGATTCATATCATTTTGGGAAGATTGGTGGACCAGCAACCCTAGCTCTGGCTCATCAATTTAGGCTGTGATGGTGGGATACTTCGCAGGCTGTCTGCAAGTGCCTCCTTCCACACCCAAAAGGGAATGGATATGGGACCTCAGTCAGCCAACTATAAATGGATGGACCCTGAGAACAGGGTGATTGAGGTGTGTGTGTGTGTGTGTTGTGAGTGCTGCAGAGGTGTGTGTGTGTGTGTGCTTTAATGCAAATGTGTGTACAGGGGTTGGTGTGTGCTTTAATACAAGTGTGTACAAGAGTATGTGAGGGAGAGAGTGTCTCCACGCACATGTGCTCTTTCACGAACCAACATCTGTTCCACTCCATCCCTCTTTGTTTTCTGTCATTTGGATTCAGAGCTCTCTAAACCACTGCCTGTGCTGTCCATCCTCGGCCATGTGCGCTGTAGGGCACCGTTGAGTGGATGCAGTGCGAAAAGTGCCATCATAAAGACGGGACACATGTTTGCCTGGTGTCTTACATTTAACTTAAGTCTGTTACTGATGTGTGCATATGCCGTTTCTATAGAGCATTACGTTAAGATATTTCCTCACCATTGCCTAGCGTTCAAGTACAAACAGTTGGCCTACAAAGTCCAGTCTTATATTTTTCAAGTTTTGAGAATATTTATATTTATATCGGTGACATTCAAGCCTGTCACTCTTGCTTGTACGAACCGTGTTGTATTAGTCTATTCCTCTTTTAATGACTTGGTAATTGCCTTGTGCATAGTTATTGAGATGGCTGCCATGCACTATTACACACGTTTAATGGTGTAAAACTTTCTCCTAATAAAGCAATCAATCACAGGTGTTACTATGGTAGCGTTTGCCACAATGCAAAATGTATAGGCACACATGTCATATACTATGTAATATTAACTAATGGATACAAGTACTGTGGAAAGTAAAATGTTGAGTTTCAATTGCAGGCATGCTCTGCAAGTAGCACCCTCTTTATGTAAGCCGTTTATACTATATATGGGCAAATGGGGCCTCAGTATTGCCTGTCAGTTTCTTTCTCTATGCTTGACTTGGCCTTTGTGAGATTATGCATGGCCTATTCTAAGGAGCAATCACCAGGAATTCAATCATCAGTTTTTGTGTTGAAGGACCAAGTTGTTACAATCAAAGCTGATTTGAAACACAGCTTCTTGGTTGTTGCTCTATTCCGCCTCCTGTCAACTTTATAGTGTAACCTTTATTGCGTGTATTTCATTTATTTCAGATTTGAATCAGCGATATGTAACATGGGAAGACGAAGTTGGCACAGAAGTAGGCTTTCCCTCCTTCGGGTGCACTTGCCAGTTATGTCAGCAAATGATTTGCATGATTTTACAGGATATTAGTTTCCAGAATGCAGTCGGCCACGGACTGAGTACTATGTGTGCCCCTTGGGTGGTATCAGAGAGTACATGTGTTATTTGAATAGGTACCTCCATGAACAACCTTTTGTATAACTCTTCAGACTAGTAGCCTCAAGCTGGAGGCGAAAGAGTGCCTTTGAGCATCACATGCCTCCATCTTCCATTTTGCCCCCCCCCCTCACAGAGAGGCTTCTGGGAACTTATTGTAATTCAGCCATCTAAAAGCTTCACAATGTTGTGGTGAGATGCAAAGTGGGGCTTCTCAAAAGCTCCCCTCTGGCCATGGGTGACCTTGTCCCTCTCCATTGACTGGTCACATCACCAATCTCCCCTTGATTAGGAATTTATTCTGGAAAACTTTTACATTTATTTGAATTACTAAGACGCCCAAACTATAATTCACCAGCAACATTTAAGCGTCTCAAATGGGAACCTTCAATTTAGGATCTTACAGGAGATGTAGGAAATATACAGCAGTTAAGCTTATCTGGCAGGTTAACGAGCAGATTAGATAGACTGATTAGTGAGTTCTGTAGTTATGTAGCCTGTTAACGAGTTGATCCTTTTAAATTCATTTAGCAATGAATTTCGATGTTCTGTTTAAGTGCTTGGCATATGGATCATTGTAGCCTTACATGACCTTGTTTTGCCTTGTATGTGTTTGGAGTGGGAAGCCAAGCAAGCTGTTGTAGTATAGTGTCATGGCAATCTTGGCATTGTAAAGCCCCCCCCCAGCCCACCCCCCCATGACCTCTTCATTAAATAAATAGGGCAGTCCATTCTCTGGACTCTGCCTGATGCTGATGGACAGCATCAGGCGGTTTCTGATACGCCCTCCCCCTCACCCTC
>JAOPUD010000154.1:7532872-7547086 GCA_027122715.1 Trisopterus minutus | reverse complement strand
GAGGGTGAGGAGGGTGAGGAAGAATGGTAGTGCTGACATCCTCACTCGCAGCAATCCCACGTCCTTGTAGGACAGAGGACAGGAGATGAAAAAAAAACTCAGCAGCACCAGAGGCTGACTTGGCTGTTCCTCTGAGCGCCGTCATAAATCCGAGTGAACATTTCTCAACATCTGTTGTGGATGATTAGCTTGGTGGCTAGCAGAGTTTGACCAGAGGGGAATGAGAACCAGTGTGTTTGCGAGTTGCGTGTGCCGTCATGCTTTGCTACTCAAAGAATGAGGATTTTTTTTTCAGTTCCTTCTTTTTTGCTGTGTTTTTTTCTATAATTTTTCTTCAAAGAGCGAGATTAGAGTTGGAGTGTTTGCATTAGCCGTGGAACATGTTTTCCCCTTATCATTCACTTAATTGTCAGTTTGCTTTGAGTTGAATCTTTTCAAGGTCACACAAATTTAACCCCCATTAACTTGATTTGATGCATTTGCTGTGTTTTATGGTTTGTTTAGTAAGGAGCTATATATGTTGCATGTTTTCCATAATTATTAAATACGTTTTTGATTAATTTTAATTTATATTATTATTACTCTTGTGGATTATGCGCTCACAATTTAATTGATTAAACATTTCTTAATGTAAAGAGTAAATAATGCTGTTTGACATGCATTCACTCAGCAGCTACAGGCGAGCCAGTTTGTTATAATTTTTCAGTTAATGAAAACATCAAATCACGTGTGCACCTTGGTCATCTTTGTGTTCCCCAAACAGGTGAGCACCACAACGCTCCCTTATTGGTCAATGTTCAGGGAGGTAAGGCGAGAGAGGCTTCCTCCTTTTCCTCTGTGAAATCCGACACCTATGACATCACCCGGCCCTGGCTCCTCCCCGGGCAAGCTCTAGGCAGTGTTCAGTCTGTGAGAAAACGCCGTCTCTGAAGCACCTCTCTAAAGCTGCCCACAGCGCTCCGTAGCCACAGCTGGAAGTAGCGTTGGGAGCTTCCAAAGACAATTCCTTCAGTTTAACGGATAGCAGTCAATGGAATAATTAGAGAGGATTGTGATCCAACTTTTTTTTTGTTTTTTTTTTTACTGCCACTTTTTTGACAAGACATTTTTAGGGATAATCTTACTGGGATACTGTTGGATTTTCTTCCCTGCGATTTTGGAGGCTGTCTGTGGAATAAGTGCCTAAAGATAAAAGGAATAAAAAGGGATTTATTTGTAAAGGACCCAATTGTCATGCATGGGTAAGTGTGACATTTGTGCCTCTCGGCATACTGAAAGCATGTAAATGTAGAAACAAAAGTGGATTAGTGCTTAAAGAAAAATCATCACAGGTGCATTTTTGGGCAAAATGTAAATCAGCATTCCCTGTCTACACAACAATTTAAAAGTTAACTTTTCTCTAATATGATACAAATGAAAAAAATAAGTTAATGTGATACACTTCAGTAGTCAGGTATTTTCTTACCATTCTTTTGTCCCTCCTTGTTTTGTCCTTGTTCACTCTTGCTTGCTAAGCCAAAACAATAGTTTAACCTCGTCTTGGCTTAGCGCTATTGGCTGGCTCTCTGGCAAATTGCCCTGTCTGGTTGGAGCTCCCCTGCTTTTTTCAGAGCACTCTGAATAGAGAGGCCATAGAGTGTGGCCTAGCTACCGCTGCTAAGGTGAGACACCCAACCGTTAAACAGCATTAGGCCATACAACCTGTTTTTCCAGTTGCCTTTATCAACCCTGGCAATCTTGGGGCCAGAGTTTGAGCACAAACACAACTTCCTTAGATAAACAGGACAAAGGGGTTTAGCCATCTCTAATGGTTGGATATGGGGTTTGAAATGTGTACTTGAAATCAAATGTGTGTTGATCAATACATTTTCAACATATAAGTTAGTTTGTATTAAAAATGTGTAATGCAGATCACGTCATGCATTGTTTAAAAGATGTGTGTGACTCCTATGCTCATGAAGCTTACAAGTATTCCTTTTTTTTATATTTATAGTTTTTTCATTTTATGAAAACAATTTCTCAACCATTTGGTTACTCAATAGCAGCAGCTAGTGCCAGTGGGGAGGGGGGGGGTTAGGGAAGTCTCCTATTCGCAGCTTGTTCTTTTCCATCAAAGCTGTCTCTAACCCTCAAAGAACGTAGTGTTAAGACAACATGTCTGTCTTGCTTTGTTTGGCCGGAAAATGAGAGACCTCCCCATGGGTCCGTCTCACCACGCTGAGATGTGTTTTCTGACTCGGTTGAACCAAATCTGAACTTTATTTTCCCCCCTCTAGTTAATCATTCACAAATACAGCACTGACCTGTTGCACTTGGCCCGCAGTGGTGAGTAACCCAAACACGGGATGAAACGGTGGAGCTGGTGGAGGAGCCTTTGAAACATAATGGCGGCTACCGCTCAACTGTCCACGTTTCTGTTCCGTCCCCTAGGCAGCCTTAACAAAAAAAGCCCCCACCCCCCAACCCCCTGCTTTTACTATGGTCGCCCGTCCTTCACAGGGTTTGACCTTTAAGGTTGTCTCCTGCCACTTCCACCATGCTGGCTATTGACCCCGCATTCTGCTTTTACGACTCGGGTTCAGTCAGATCGTCACCAGCAGTGTTCCACAGAAGCTGTGCACAGACCTGAGCTGGCCTACATCTAGATTTGACCTTAAGGATATTTTTCGGATTGCTATGATGTTGTTGGTTTTTTTACGTTGTTTTTCCCAAAATACCTTATACTCATTGTCTTCCAGTGTCGGTGTGTTTAGCCCTTCACATTCTAAGAACTTCAATAGCTAAATGTTTCATGGTGCCTTTACACAAACTGGTCACAGAGCTGGTCTACATCTTGATGTGACCTTAAGGGTATTGCTGTGATTTATATGTTGCTCTTCAGTCTTTTGGGAGAACATTGTGAAAAACCACAACATCTACCCATTGTCTTCCAGTGTTTCTCCCTTAGATTTCTTTGAAACGACTAGCACAATGCGCAACAGTCAATCACTCAAACGTTTTCCCCACTGGATTGCTCTTGTAATTATAGGCAAGGAATATGGATTTTTCCATTGAACGTGATTTCTCATCATTGGTGATTTGGTTGATGTGTAATGGCCTTTTAACAGATGATGGATTTGCTTCAACGCTTTTGTTCCCAGTAGTGTTTGAGAAAATGTTACTTACAATAGCCGATTATGGTCTGGGGAGATGTTCCAGTGAATAGTCTTTTTCCTGGGTGTATTTACAGATCAAGGCCAGCACATGTGATTCATAAAAAAATCTGATAAGAAACCAATTGATCTAGTTGCATTTGTACTTTGCACTACTTCTTTTTCAAAATATGTTCTCCTCTTGAATAGCTAGTAAAACACAGTGCCCACACAGCGCTTTGGTTGCACTGTTGTGTTACCCATAGTGCCTGGCTATGGCAGGGCTCTGAGTAGTAGATGATGCACCTAATTATCAATCCTGTCTATGGGACTGTACTTCAGAATGACAGCTCTGCAGCTCGGGGTGGATGTGACCGGGCAGCACTGTGTAATAATGTGTGATGTCAATCAGAGGCCTGTGTTTCCGTTAAGCATTGGCCCGGCTGGCTGGCATCAACTGCCACCAAACTCTTTGTGTCACTGTCTCTCATTCGTTATGGCAGATGCTGAGGAGTTGGTTTGGGAAAAGTTTTTATTCCATTTTTTTGACCAAAGTCAGCAGTGTTTTGACATGGCACTTTGTGAGCTTTTCCAAGCATAGAGCTCACGTTTGTTTAAGCTGCATATAGGTTTACGTGCTGTGGTAACTCTTACCGAATTAAGTGTTTTTGTAGTTAAAGGGTTGTATTTATTGTAAGGCTCACCATTATAATTTTTTGCCCACAAAAATATTATTGACATGTTTTAGGTGTGTGTGTGTGTGTTGTTTGTGTCATATGTAGCTTTTTTAGCGCCAAACATCACAGCAGCTCATCTCAATGCAAATTTAAATCCTTTTTGTCAGGGAAGACATTTCTCTGCGTACAAAAAAACTCATTTCAATTCCACATCATCCCATTACGCCTCCTCACTGATTGAAACAGCCTCAGTATGTACCAGAGACCTAAGACTGGGCCAGCGTGTAGTCGAGACTAATGGGGAGTATTTCTCTGTAAAAAAAAAAAAGCCATGCTGTATCCAATGTAAATGTAAATGATCTTCTGTAATATGCTGTTTTGCTATCTTTGGGAGACAATCCATACGCAGAAAGAGATCACCGTCCTGGCCCAGCTCCTTAAAGTGATACTACCCAGTCAAATTGCATTGTGTCCGAGCCTTACTGAGTTGTATTGTAAACAGCTTTTTTTTTCTAAATGTCTTCCAGTGATCCATAGCTTTCAAACCAAGAGTTGCATCTTGCGTTAACTTCTCCATTAGGGGCCAACTAGGATACTACAGCAAAGCACTGCAACTCTAATTGTGTACGGATTGATCTGTTTCTCAATTTTTGGAGTAGGCTTACAATTGAAAATGGGGTTTATCCCCTGACCTCCTTCCCTTATATCTTAAAATGGTTGGCTAGACAAAACACTCTACTTGATTACTTTTTTTTTTTTGGTTCCCCCAACCACCCCAAGTAATTTTCTCCAAACTTCGAAAGATCCACTATTGAGCTCTCAAACAATAGGAAGTAGAGCTGGCCTTCAGGTTTTGATGATATTTTATAGCGCAATATGAGTACAGAAAAGACTAGAAAGTGGTGGTGCTTGCATCTTAGGCACGCAGAGACATAAAGCTGCACACACAAGCGTTGGGAGGAAAAACATTTATTGTGTTGGTACATTGCGATGCATGGTTATTGGACTTTGTTAATCGTCCTTTATCTATACCAAAAGGGAAAAAAACACTATTTGCTGCCTTGGAACTTGCTCTCTCTCTGGCTTGTTCTGGGAAGATGGATGAAGATTCATTTGGTTTCATTAGAGCGCCTCTCTTATTTATAGCCCTGCTCTGCAGAGCCAGGTCGGCCCTTTTGTGCCACTGCAAGGATGCAGGAGCCTGTGGTGTTGATGAAACATTCCTTTGTCCTGGGGGTATTCTCTGTGGAGAACGGCTGCTTGTTTGGGGGCTGGGATGTGGGGGTCAGAGCAAGGCAACAATGCAAGAAGCAAAGCCAGTGAAATTGCAATTCCATTGCATGGCTGCAGCTCTTTCGTAGACCAGAGCCTGCCGCTTGTCAGGGGTCTTGCTGCTGTAGCAGTGTGATTTGGTATGGGCTGTGTAATAACGCCACTCGAGAAGGAAGTCAATGTGGAGATCCCCTCTGATGGAAATGGAATGACGTCGATGCAAACGTTCTTTATGCGCGTCACAGTGAGGAGGAAGCTAGGGAGGCTCCAGCTTTGCGCTCCAAATCGTGCCTGTACTCGACAGCCACACAATTTAAATATTTTTCCAGTAATCATAGTTTTTCAAATGTACCAAAAAATGTCTCTGGACCCAACGGTCCCCCCCCCCAAAACGAAGATTATTGCCCCACAGCTGTAGAGTAGGGGGGGATCATTTTAAGGCTATTTCCCTGCAAATCTTTTCCTTGGTTGAGGCGTTCCTTAACTTCTAAAGGTAGATGTCTGCCTTCATGGCTGACTTGAATGAGTGAACTGGTTGGCACTAGAGGTAGGGTTTAAGGCTGGCGTGACAAGTTGAGATGGTATGGAGGGGAGGTTAGCCCCCTTTTGGCAGCAGGTGATGATTTTGAAATGTGCACCGGTCAAAGTATTGAACTCATCGTCTTTCGTTCTCTGTAACACTGTAGGCTAGTCTGAAGGTTTGCTTATGAGCTATAGTGGTCTAAAACGGTGTGGCTTGCGTGAGCAAGGCCATTCGGCACGTTGCTTAACGCACATTCATTAGCTTCTTGACCTGCATGTTATTCTAATGATTGGGGCTATTCTGCCATGGCTGGACATGAGAACTCACTTGAATATAATTGGATTCCTTAGATCTTGCTTGAAAAGGTTGAGACAGCGGTTGAGATTTAGGCCAATGGACCAAATATGTGACATATGTGCCTTGCTTCTTGTTTTATTTTCTTCATTTTTATAGTTTATTTTATCCCAGTTGTAAGCATTTTTTTCTCTGCAGCAGTACGCTCTCAGTTTGACAACCAACAGTCAACCGCTCACAGTTTGCTGTCTCTAACATGAGCGGGTTTCTATATTTCGTCCAGATTATAGCTTGCCCACCTCCGGCCACCCTTCACACCATCTACTGAAGCGAGCCGACTCCAAAGAGCCTCCTGATCTGGAATCAAAGTTGACGCCCTGGGCCCCAATGTGCCTCTTCCCCTCCCCGACAGTTTTAACAGGTCTCAGCGAACATACAGCGTTTAACCACTGCGTGAAATCACTTCAAACTGATGACTGCAACTGCATTGGCTCTGATAGCATTTCATTTGTTGACCTGACGGAGGCACTTTAGGTGTCGGTGGGGGGGGGGGGGGGGGGGGGGGGGGGGGGGGGGGGGGGGGGGGGGGGGGGGACCTGGCAGTGTGAGTGACAAGACTTGTCGCCGCCCGTCATTCTGTGTGTGTGCGATGGCCCGCCGGCGAATCGAATTGTTCTCAGTCTCTAACATGACACGCCGTAGAGAATTCTGCGATATCTCTGCTTTTTCAGCATGTCTCGGATGCTCAATTCAAAGCATGGTGAACATACCTGTAGAAGACTGGTATGAATGGACCACCTTTTGGTACCGTAGTCGGGTGTGTAAATTGCGCTATTGCATCATATGTCAACAATATTATGCTCTGTTCCTCTTTTTCTGTTGGCATTGCGGTGAGCTCCGTTTTATTCGTTTCACAGTAGTTGTGTTGCGTGCGATGGTTGTTTTCAGTGAACACCTGATTGAAAAGCAATTATTTGCCTTGGTGTGTATTTGCACAGAAAACGCAAAGAGCTTTTCCCCTCCTTCTATTTCTCTGTGAACTGGAACTATGCGATTAGCCGAGCAGAGACCACGACCCTCAGTCAACTCAGAATTTCTCTAGTGGGATGTGTCTGAAAGGGAGAATGAAAGAGAGAGAGAGAGTGAGGTAGAGAGAGAGAGAGAGACAGAGAGGCGAGTTAAGTGTGAGCATGTCTTGTTAGCCTGGCTACACAACAGTGGCTCCACACTGGAGGTAATTGATAGTCTGGAGGCTGTCTCAGCTGCAGGTAAATCCTATCCGCAGCTGCATGGGAGAGGGAGGGAGGGAGTTTGCTCGGTGTGGAGAGGGGTATAAATAAGTCTAGCATGGATTTTGAATTCAGAATAACTATTATGTGGGGATGGTTGAGGGGGCCGGGGAAGTACATGGAGAGCACATAGCAAAGCTGACAGACAGATGGAGATAGTGAAATGTTTAGTCGGCGTGGGTGTTTTTCTTTCTTTCATCGAGTTTCAAGTATTCCGGATTGTATAGGCTTATGAATGTGGCCCACGTCTTGGACATTTATTCAGAAAAGATGCATATGCGACGAGTGTCTCCGTTTTATAGCCTGAAAAAAAAAAAAAAAAGCTGTCAGTGCTAACTGCCCCAGCTGTCGTCTAAATCAAATATCACGCTATTGGATTACCTCTGTATCTGAAACCTGACTGTACAGGGATTTCGAGCATCAACTCCTGCGCTGCAAATATGAAAACAGGAAATGTGAAAGAATCATTAGTTATATGAATTTGAAGACGGAGATATTGTTTGTTCATCCGAGTCTGGTTACAAATGATTGTCTAATAAATACACAGAATTGCATCCATTTACTGTGATGACACCTCTGAGATCAGGACAAACAATCCCAGGGACTAGCAAGCCTCCCGTCACGCCATCGCTGTGATATCGAAATATCTTCTAGCCTTCTTGCAGGGATATTTCTGTAGCTTCGTCTCTTGTTTTTCGAACACAGTGAAATCTAGTTTCCTCCTTTTCACATTGAGATGTAGAGCGATGCGATACGTGATGTGACAACAGGAGCTCGGGCCGGGCAAGAATCATCGCTCCCAGCGGGAAATACATAGGTGGTAATGAGGACCATGTGGAAGTGCCGGTCGTCATGTTGTGGCTCCGGCCTGTCAGTATAATGGACCTTGACATTCAGGCGGCGATCGATCGCATTGCTCTCGGCCCCCCCGATGCCAGTTGTTCTCCACCCCTCGGTCTCCGTCAGCCTGCCACACAGAGATGGACGGAGGCCCACCCTCGGATCCCAGGCGACCGTCGGAGGGTTCAGATATTCTCTCATTACGGCCGAGGTTGCCCCGAGGTGAGGGGATTGCGAAGGACGGTGTGGTAGTCAGTGGGAAGGACTTTTTTTTTTTTTTTGAAAATGTATTACTAAAGAGGCAGCAATGTCATGACTTTCTGCACCCCGTTTTTCAATAAATGACAACACTGGCAATTGGACAAAAAAGTTACAATTTCCATTAAGCTGAATTTCGCTGCTGGAGTTTATAATTTTTTATATATTATTATCCATTTGCCTCTACATGTTGTTGTTATGCAAGGTTTGTTGCAATTCTCTCGTCTTTTGCGCTCTTGTGAAATGGGAGAAAATAATTTAGCCAAGAGTCCCTGGCTCTCTTGCCCTTTGTTGGCTGGTCTCTGCCTATTCTACACCCGGCTCTTTTACATTTTAAGTCCTCAGGCCTCTAGAGAGTGATGGGGATATATGGTTCCATCTGCTCCAACAGACTGGCTCATAGCTCAGACTGAAAGAGAGAGCGGGCGAGGGAGATGGAGAAAGAGCACGAGAGAGAGAGCAGGGAGGCATGGTTAAGTGAGTAAGAAGCAGAGAGGATCGAGAGAGAGCCAACGCCAACTGACAGAAAGACAGAAAAGGCTTATTAGAATCCTCTTTTTTAGTCGTTATACTGGGGCCTGGAGGATATCTTTTTGGAATTGGAGGCTGGGGAGAAGTAGGATTAAGAAGCGTTGGATGGTGGTCCTGCCCCTTCCTGTTTGGAATGTCAGCTATCTCACACTAAGTCGGTTAAGTCGGCTTTATGTGTAACTAGAGACTTGGAGTTTGTTTTTCTACCACTTCTTCTGTTTTTTCTGCCTCCAGCTAATTACCAGACCAAATAGGTCTCAGGTGAAATGCCTGTGTCTGGTCTCAGGCATTTTCTGTTGCATTACCATGTTTCTGTATACACAAACTAATAATGGGCTGTTATAATCTCTTTTATAGCCACGGGCAAGCCTCCTTCCATCAATATTTGTTTCTCGTAACATTTACCTATACCATTCGCTCAAAAACAATTCATCTCAGATTCTCTATCCTCTATATTATTATGAAGAAAAAACTAGCCTTGTTTTAGGGACTACAACGGTTAAAAAATTAGCTGATAAGAGTAGCATTGGCTTGGGAAACATTCCTCTGGTATGCCAAAAAAAGAATCCTCGAATAACCTTTTTCATAAGCTGATGGCTGTCTGCATTGTTGCTGATACTAGCCAGTAACACGCCATCGAGGTTTTTGGCACGGTTCACATGTAGACCCCCGGGGGGGCTCCTGCTGGCCGGGGGGCTTCAGTTCCAGCCCGTTACAGTCACTAATCTGGCCTGACATCAAGCTGATTTACAATACCCCTCTACCCTAAGCGTCGGTGCACTAGAGGTAATTGATTTAGAACAGTGGAGACACCTGCTGTACGGGATGAAACCCCTTCTTCTCCTTTCCCTCCTTGGTCTGAAAAGTTAGCACCACAGCGCATTGCCTGAGCACAATAACCGACAAATGGAACCGTTTCATTCCTGTTGAAGGGTAGGGGGTGCTAAGTAAACTTACTTCTGGTCAGGGTTTCATCTTTGCCGGCGTTGTGTTCTGTAATAACCCAAGGCTTTTTCCTTCTCTGTGGCTTTGTCGAACCCTGTCCCTATTATTTCCTGGTCTGAGCAGAGCCTGCACAGCCGTCTCAGTTGGGGAAAGCCATTGATGCGGGCTACTCTTTATTTGCCGGCAGTCCCACTCAAATGCCTTCACTCTGTTTGCCTTTTACTCCCCGAGACAAGACGAGACTGGCTGCCTGGGGTGGGGGGTTGTGGGCTGGGTGGCGGGGCAGGACTCCACCACTACGTGGGGGGCTTCCATCTGGCCACATATAAACCCTCAAGTTGTTTCTTACGTCTGCATTTATTTCCTCATTGTTCACGTTTTAGATTAATACATAGCCATGATACACAATGTTTGAATTGCATGTGATGGCTTACTAACCTATGATGGAAGAACATTTGAGTAGGATAAATGTTATACAAAGCACATGATCCTATGACAAATCATCTAGTAAATTGCTGGTATGGAGATTTTAAGGAAGTCCCCCCCCCCCACCCCGCCCATCATCTTCTACATGTCTGATAAGGGGGCCATCCTGAAGGTAGTATGACCACAATGATGTAAATCTCATTATTTCCCGACCAAGCTGACATGCTTGTTGCCCCTTTGTGGTGAGAGATTACCCACCGGACCAATTGCTAAGTGCGTTGGGCTGGAACCTCTCAGTTAATTTTCAATTATCAACAGGCGCAGACCAAAATGCCTCTGTACTCAGTTGGTTGAACCTACAACCGATCAGAGCAACGAAACGTGTGACATATCAGTGGCAGCCATCTTGGTTGTTTAGGAAAATGCCCCAAAACTGCTCCCATATGGTGCCACTCATCTAATATTGGGCAGGTTTGATACGATGACTTAACAAACAGTTGTGGCTCGACCCAGGCAAATTCTGCCGGGAATCCGCCTGAATGGGAGGTGGGCCAGACACACGGTGAATAAAACATGAGGCCGCATATTCGTCTGGCTAGAGATGACCAGTATTGAAGAGAACTGTTCGATATTCTCCATGACTTCACTTGATTTGCTTTGTGTTTAGCATTGGCCTCCGTATGATGAATGTCTGGTTTACATTGAGCCTGATTTTGATTTATTGCCGGTTCTTGAGCCGTTGTGTTTTGTGATTCAAGCCATTTATTCCTCGCTCCACAACTTGACAATGCCAATAATCACGCCACAATAAATTCTAATGGAGGTGGCACTCTTTTGTGTCATCTCTGCTGTGTAATGCACATTGCTTTTCCCTCCCAGATTGATTTGTTGCTGAAAAGCCCAGTTAGCTCCCCCAGAGGTGATTGTAAATCTGCTCTTCAGTGGTTCTCAGTGTTAAGCAAAACATTTATTCGGCAGTGCTGTATGTCAATCGACACTCTATACTATAGAGCGTATATCCAATGTGGTAGGATTTGGTTGAGATGTGACTCAGTTCCACAACCTGTCAGGACATGATCGGGCAGCTAGTTTGGTAACTCCACTCTCCGTGTCTCTCTCGAACGAAAGTGATTTTCTGCCGATGCGTCACTGGGATCCATTCTCCTTTCCGGTACATGTTGCCAGTGTTTACTATTCTCGCAATACCAGTGTTATTCAAAACTGCCCAAGTACCTTCTACAACTGAACTTCATTGTTTCCTTTAGTTTGAGTCATGCAAGTTGCTGGAATAATTCTGTGCAAGGCAGTAATCAAATTAACGCTTATAGCTAAGCGCAATCAGTGATCTTTTCTATCTGTTGCTCAACCCTAAAGGAAGTGCTCCTTTTATAGCTCTCACTCTGCTTCTAAATCTTGCAGCTAGCAGTAAAGCGTTAACAATTAACTCTATGCAATCAGCTTGTAAACAAAACCACTGTAAAATCCAATAGGTCACAGGACATTACACTTTGTGTGCTGCATTTCAATGGCAGTGCTCGTCACAGCCCTGTAAAAGAAGACATGCACCATCAAGCCTGTGGAAACGGCAAAGGCTTTCAATTTGGGAGGGGAGTCATTTGTTTACCTTACAATTTCACTTCACTATGCAGACGGTGGGCTGCTTGCCATCATCATCCTAGTTTTTTCTTATTCTTCTGGTGCACACTCTTCATTTCCAGTGGGATGAGAAAGGAAAACAGTGTGCCGTGTAGGCCCTGTCGGGGCCACAGAAGTCTAATCAAAAGGGCCCGAAACACAGCTGTCCAAACGCAGTCCGCCACCGTGTTTACGGAACCACTGCAGTATGTGGCGACCTCTTTGTGCCCGGGTTTATCACCTCCAGAGGCTGCATTGATTGGCTCCTTGGGCCGCCATTCATACAGGGCGACCAGAGGTGCCATCTCCCTGGGCACACTGGACAAACTATAACAAACAGAAGTAGAGAGGGCCTGTCCAGGAGGAGATTGAAACAGGGGAGAGAGGATAGATGGGATTTACGCAGTTAGTGGTGGCTTCTCAGCTCCTGCAGCTGTGTGCTACATTGTCCGTCTGTTGGGTGCCATTTGTGGGAATGGGCGACCACACCTTACCCACACAACCACACAGACAACCCGAGATGGTGTGGGGGTGGGGGATGAGGGGGTCGGGAGGCTATAACAACTGACAAGCATGCAGCTGATGTGGGTGGCCAAGCAAACAGTATAGTTGATCTTTGTTATCCTTCCAGGCTGCACTCACTTTAAACCCATCTGCCTGCTGCATTTACCATTGAAACATTCACGTCCTTTTGTTCCCAACCCCCATTAATTATTCCTCAAAGGCTTTCAGTCTTCCTCCTATGTTTATTTAAAGGTACATTGTATGGGTTCCCTGTATTTCCTGCATTTCTTCTCTCCTGAAGACATGGAGCTATTGTTGGAGTAGCAGGTTGAGGAGTCCAGTAATATGTTACCTATTATAGCTGCACTATCACCCACATGGTTAACAAACAGCCCTGCTAATGTACTTGGATTCAACAGTTCCATCATGTTATGTCACTGGTAGAGGGCATGGATATCGGATTAGAGTTTGGCGGGTAGACACAAAGTGTGGTAGTTGGGTTAGTAGACGGGTAGAAGAAATGAACATATGATTGAAATAATGTTTTAACAAATTGATCAAATTCATCTCACAAAAAGTGTACAACCGGGTGCTGCACACAAATGCAAAGAGACACACACCGGCATCCGACAGTATCGTTACAAAGGCACAAAGATGCGCACGTAATCTGACGAGGGTAGCCATCCACTGAGGAACGTTCTCAATGTTTTTCCTCTCCGTCTTCCACCTAGTAGTAAACAATGCTTTCCTGTGCTGCCTGCCAATTGCTAATTTTTTCCCCTACCAGATCACACCACACCACAACATTGCCACGTTCTTCACATCGAGAGACACGAACACTGGTAAAAAAAAAAAAGCACAGTGACACGCGCTGTTGTGCATGTAGCTAGGAGGCGCGCAGCGGCACTCAGGATAAATAAGTGTGGCTAAATAAATAAAGAAGAAACACTGCTCCAGGAATTTCGTCTCATTGAAGATGAAAAGCATCTGCCTCTCCCTGGCATCTGTTGCGAAAGATATCCCTCCACCGCCACGGGTTTGGCGCACGGCGAGTGGCCAAGTCTATCAGCCTCGCTCACACGCTCACCTACCATCCGACTGGAAGACTACCCCGCGCCGGCACCCATGTGTAGCGAGCAGCGAGACGTCAGCTCCCAGCCAAGAAAACTTGTGTTTCACGCTTATTTGATTTAAGTTAACTTGGGCTGTGTGCTTGAATGAAATAACGTGGCAACCTCCATTTCGAGATTGAATTTGTAGTGCTGGTGAGGATGTGGAAATAATACACTATTAGTGTACACTTTTCTTTCGTGTGCAGAACGTCCGGAGCTTGGCACTCCAAACAACGAGCCGCTAGGTCATTGCATGTAAACATTTTTTAGATGGGGGGGGTGGGGGGGGATGGCGCCTCTAGCTTGTACACTAAAGACGTCCACATGAAAGGGTGGCGCGTAACGCGGCTGCGGTGCGAGCCGAGTTGGAACGGATGACGGATGCAGGCGGACAAGGAGGACGTCGGGAATATTCCTCCGAGGCAAAGGTGTCTGGCGCGGGGCCGATGTGGTTGGTGGCTTGACGGGGCCGCCCGACGCATTCTAGTCACCGGGTGACAAAGAGCGATGTGGAGTGGGAGCGGCCGGCGGAGCCTGTCTCCAGGTGTTTCGCCGATGAAACGCTTGTGACTCGCTGCATTCCTTCACGTCACTGCGCTCTGCTTAACCCTTCTTGGCCCCTCCTCATCCCGTCTTCGCCAGGCAGCCTGTCACTAGAGATTAAAGCCGGTGTGTGTGTGCGTGCGTGTGTGTGCGCGCGCGCTCTCACACACACACACACACACACACACACACACACACACACACACACACACACACACACACACACACACACAC
>JAOPUD010000154.1:7448592-7462068 GCA_027122715.1 Trisopterus minutus | reverse complement strand
TGTTCAAAGATTAAAATCTTCAAGCAGGGAGAATTTTCAAATGACACCCCATATTCACAGTTAAAATTTAATTCAAGACCAAGCAGTGGCAACTTAATGTTTCATGTCCATGTTCTTTTGTTTGTTTCAGTTTAGTAGTTTCAAGTTTTGTGGGGCGGGGGGGGGGGAAAGGAAATCAACTTTCAATAAATGAATATAAAAAAATATATTTTGACATTTTAGGTTGCATCAATGCTGTGTTACAAACAATGAAAGACCTATACACACCTGTTTTTGATACTACCAATGACGTTTTCCCTTCTGGATTCAACATATATCTTGTTATACTAATTAAATCATATAGCATCTTCTTACATTAAATCATAAAAAATTTATTTCCTGTGTTAAGATCCATTTATTATATCTGTTTGTCTGTTTCATGTTATCTATTTGTTTTAATACTTTTTAATATTGACTTTTATTACATTTTACATTTGAACATACCCTCATCCTTTCCTCCTATATGAGCTACCAGCATTCATGCTTCTCCATCTCCATCTCCCTGACCTACTTCAAACTACAACCAAACCTCAACGCCACTTATGGATTTCTTTTGCATTGAAAATGACACCGTCTCTAGGTTAAACACCTGCTATAACATATATAACCTTATATAAGCTATATACCTGCTGATTAAGCATTGATGAGACACACCTCTTCTATGTTTCTTAAAACTGAATTGGAGGGGTGTTTCCAGGGGAGTTGGCAGTCCTGGAGGCCCAGAATGAATAAAACCTGAAAGCATTTTTAAAGGCCGGCCAAGGGGGGATTTAATTCTCCCATATAGGCACCTTAAAAGAATAGTGTAATAAAGAATAGAGTGTAGTGACAGCATGTTTTTGTTTGACAGCCATTTTTAGATCTTTACCACACCCTTTGAAAATGTGCTAAAGAGGACTCAACAGTGTGGATAACATGATGCTGAACACTGCTGCTAAAAAAATATCTTATGTTTTTACATCTGTCCCTCGCTCAGCGGGAACAATGCATGCGTTACTGTTGACAACGTTGTGTGAAACCACAGTGTGATCTGACACCCACGTCAAACTCGCTTAAGCCACACTTCTGCAGTGACAACACCTCTCTCTCTCTGGTCCTCTCCATCCCCTATCCATGCTTTATTTACTGACAACCTGGTTATATGCCAGCCTGTTGCGGGGACACACAGTCCAACTGCACCTGCTCAAAACGGTTATCCCCTCCATTATTTGTGGCCAACATATTTTTCTTTCCATGTACAGAATAAAAAGTATTGATGTATGAGGTGAGTTATGGCAGTAAGACCTGCTTCCTATTCTGTAACAAAAACATTTTGCCTATATGTTCATCGCTCGAAGGTTGTATTGTTCTCAGAGCTGTGATTGGGCTATGGATGGTCAGTGTGGACAAATTGAAGCCGGCCACACACCGCCGGCGAAGTGCAGAGCAGCGCAATTTCCACCATTGTGCTTGACCCCTACATCGCTGCATGCAGCTATATTTTTATTTATTTTTGATTAATTACTTTAAAAAAATATAATCTCAGCAGTACAATTATGTTTTTAAAGCAACATAACAACCAACATAGTTGGTAGGCTATTTTAACATTATATTAGTTGTTTTCTGACTACATATTTGTGCCCAAATATTTCGGATAAATGAGAGAGGACAAAAAAAGCGCTTTTCACGAGCGCCGTCGGAAATAATGGGAGCGTTCGTTTTGGTGCTGCAAAAACGAACTCCCATTATTTCCGTCGGCGCGCGTGAACAGCGCTTTTTTTTGCCCTCTCTCATTTATCCGAAATCATAATTAACCATGACTGAGGAGAGACTGGTCATTGAGGTGGAGAAAGTTCCAGAATTGTTAGTTCTGTTGAACAAAAAATAATGACATGTGCCTATGTTAAAGGCTATAGCTAGATAAATATTTTATTGATCCCAATAGAAATTTAGCCATGCACAAACATAGCAACGTGGGCATAAAGCCCAAATATGTAGTCATAAAATAACTAATAAAACGTTAAAATAGCCTAAAAATAAATAAAAATATAGCTGCATGCAGCAATGTAGGGGTCAAGCACAATGGGCTATAAAGCAAAATGACTCGATAAACTAAATTTAGCTGAGAGACGTAATCGGTCGAGTGGCTGCATAATGACTGTCTCAGTAATTTCACTCGCGTGCAATGAAAGCATTTGGCAAATGGTTACCACAAGCTAAATTCTGACGTTTTGATTAAAATGTATTTATTAGCTATATGGAGATGTCTGACAGTATCACTAGACATTGAAAGTAAGTTTGAAGTATACTCATGTGAAGAGAGAGGTGGTTAAAACACATGTTCATTAATTATAGCGCCCCCTAGAGGTCAAATGTCATCAAATTCATTGAGTCTCCTCATGATGATGGCATGGGTCTATGTATCAAGTTTGGTTTTGATAGGTCAAAGGGCTGCTGAGAAATAGGCTTACTTCCTGTTTGGCGGCTTCGCAGTGGAATTTGATTGTCTGTCACGAATATTTCTGTGACAAACAATTTACTAGCTATATGGGGAGGTGTGTGAGTATCACCAGACAGTGAAAATTTGTTTGAAATATACTCATGTGAAGAGGGAGGAGTCAAAACCCATGTTAATTAATTACAGCACCCCATAGAGGTCAAAGGTCACCAAATTCATTGAGTCGCCCCATGATGGTGTCATGGGTCTATGTACCAAGTTTGGTTATGATAGGTCAAAGGGCTGCTGAGAAATTGGCTTACTTCCTGTTTGTTTGTGAATATTGGATGAATGAGTCAAAAGTTATAAACATGAATGCATGTCCAACTTTGACCTGTTGGTGGCGCTAGAGCTCATGGGGTAGCGACGTCAAATTTGCTGTGAGGGATCATGGGACTGTCCTGAATCAGTGTGCCAAATATCTCAACTTTTTACCATGGCGTTCTATGGGCTGCCATAGATTCCCATGGCAGGAAGATAATAATAGGAAAACTTACAATTACAATGGTTGTCTGGCAGCTTCGCTGCTTGACCCCCAATAATAATAATAGGAAAACGTAGAATTACAATGGTTGTCTCACAGCTTCGCTGCTTGACCCCCATTTATAGGAAAACTTATAATTACAATGGTTGTCTCGCAGCTTCGCTGCTTGACCCCCAATAATAATAATAATAAATATAGTTGCCAGCAACTATGAAGGGGTCCTACTGTATGACCGTATAACCGACAGTATTACCATATGAACGACTGTATGACAGTATGACTGTATGACCGACAGTGTGACAGTATGACTGTTTGACCGACAGTATGACAGTATGACTGTATGAACGACAGTGACCGTATGAACGACAGTATGAATGTACTGTTCTTGCTGGATGAACATCCAGCTATTCAGTCAGCTAAACAATAAACTTCAAATGACTCATGGAAAACAGGGTTCTGTGTTGAGTTTGTTTATTAAGCTTGAAAATTGTAAAACTGTAACATAAGAACAAAGGAAAATGTTGGCATTACAACTCAGAAGTGATAAAGCATACAACTATGAAGATAAAAACGAAATGGAGGCTATAGACTAGAGGCTAAGCATGAGGCATTAGCATAGCATGTTAAATAAGTGTTTCTGGAGTAAACATAAAATAAAGGCAGGAAACAACTCTGCACTTTCATCAATCACCACTAGGGGCATTATCAACATAACCCACACAGGGTCCAGCACAATGACAGTATGACTGTATGAATGACCGTATGACCGTATCAACGACTATGACTGTATGACTGACAGTATGACAGTATGACCGACAGTATGACAGTAGACTGCCAAGGGCAGATTGGAGTATATTTTGAGAAATAGAAGTCTTTTGTACATGGAGGTATGGTGAGCTTGGTTGCTATGGTAATATGGGATTGGTATGCCTTGAAAACTCGTTTACCAGCAGTTAACATATCAAAACAATCACCAACCACGTTTCTAAAGCCTACTGTGTCAAAATCCACTGTCAAACGGGTGTTGGCAAAATAATGTGTGTACCCCTTTAAGGCCCAGCCTGCATTGTAGAGAGGCCGTGGTTCAGAAGGGAGTTTTTTGAGATATAGTCTTCAAATTTGGCATGGGTATACTATGGAATCTCCTCTTAATAGCCATACTCAACAGCTGAGCCTACGTGTTTTGGATGCAATGTAAGAGCTGTTTAAACGTGTTGTAGAGCTGTACACATATGCATGTATTTCACTTTAAAATCCATATCTCTGCCGTCTTTTGCCTTATTGCTATGAATTTAACAACATAGTCCCACAGTCACCTGGTATATGTGTGCCAAGTTTGCAGCTTTTCCCACTTTCGGCACCAAAGGAGTTCATGTGTGGGTGTTTGGTCAAGTTGTGGTCACTAGAAGACTATATCACAAGGGTCTGACCATATGGGTTGCGATGAGAAAGTTGTTCATCATGACAAATGGCGCATGTATAACAAGTTTCATGCAAATTGCACCTTCTGTGGTAATGGCAGCCTGTTGAATTCCTGAACTTCAAGGCCTTGTTATAGCACCACCTATGTGTTATTCTGGCCCATCTTTTGATTCCCTTATAACCTTCACGAGTTCTACAAGCCTACCAATTTTTATAGCTATTGGAGCTAAAAAGTCAGGTTAAAAATAATAATAATACCGAATACAAAAGGGTTCCAACGGATTGTAGGACCCCTAATTGTCATGGCCGCTGGCCGAGGAACTAAATGGACCGCAATGCAGACAAAGGAAGCTTAAAAAATGATAGTTTTATTACCAACACAATGGTCATGAGCAGCAGGCTCCAGGAGCACAGGCAAACAGCAGCGGGGAAAACTAAGGAACTTGGCGAGGCACTGGGGCACAACAGTCCAAGGGAACAAAAAAAACTCTTAATGAATGTCAAACTGAAAGTCCAATAACAGGGGGGGGGGGGAGAAAAGGTAGGGGCAGGGGCAGGGGCAAGGGCAGGGGCAAGGGCAAGGCGTGGAGCAGTGTGACTGCAACGTAGCGTAGCTTCGCTGTAGCAGGCGTAGCGTGGCTGTAGCTGAAGCTGTAGCTTCCGTGGCTGTAGCTGGCTTGGCTGTGGCGTGGCTGTAGCTGAAGCTGTAGCTTCCATGGCTGTAGCTGGTGTGGCTGCGGCTGTAGCTAGCGTGGCTGCAGCTGTAGCTGGAGCTGGCGTCACTGTAGGTGGCTGTGGCTGTGGCTTCATTCGAAGGTTAATCCGCAGTGGCCAACTGGCCACCTGCGGCTTAAATAGGCTACCCTGTGGCTGATTGGTAACCAGCCACATGTGCACTGGTGGCACAGCATAGCAGGAGGGAAAACCTGGTTCAGGACCATGAAGGTCCGGCCCGGACTGTGACAGTACCCCTTCCGCTACGAACACCTCCAGGTGTTCCGATGGCCTCTGGATTCTGTCGCTGGAAGTCCCTGATCAGGGTTGGGTCCAGAATGAAGCGGGATGGCACCCAACACCTCTCCTCTGGCCCGTACCCCTCCCAGTCGACTAGATACTGCAGCCCTCTGCCCCTCTTGCGGACCTTGAGTAGCCTCCGTGAAAGCCTCTCCCCCATCCACGATCCTAGGGGGAGGAGGGGGTTTGGGGGGGGGATAAAGTGGGCTAGAGGACACAGGTCTCAACTGCGAGACATGGAAGGCTGGGTGAACCCATTGCATGGACCTGGGTCATTTCAGTTTAACAGCGGAAGGGTTAATGATCTTGGAGATGGAAAAAGGGCCCACAAACCTGGGAGACAGTTTCCGTGATGCGACTTGGAGAGGAAGGTTGGCCGTGGATAGCATCACTCTTTGGCCCGGCTTGTAGACGGGCGCAGGCTTCTGGTGGCTGTCCGCCTTTCTCTTAAAATTGCGTGCGGCTCGCAAAAGACGATGTCTGGCCAGACGCCACACTCTTTTGCAGCGGCGAACGAAGGCTTGAGCCGATGGTGATGCCGACTCCTCCTCTTGAGCAGGGAATAGCGGGGGTTGGTATCCCAGGCAGCACTGGAAAGGCGAGAGGCCCGTGGAAGTCGAGGGCAGGCTGTTGTGTGCGTATTCGACCCAGGGTAGCATCTGGCTCCACGAAGCGTCCCCAGCAACCATGCAGCGCAGAGCCACCTCCAGATCCTGATTAGCACGCTCCGATTGTCCATAAGTCTGAGGGTGATATCCTGAAGATAGACTAGAAGTGGCACCGATTAATTTGCAGAAGCTCTTCCAAAAACTGGGCCGAGAATTGTGGTCCCCTGTCAGAAACAATGTCAGTGGGTAGCCTGTGGATCTTAAACACATGATCAATCATGAGCTCAGCCGTCTGTTTAGCAGAGGGGAGCTTGGCGAGTGGGACAAAGTGGGCAGACTTAGAAAAGTGATCAACCACAGTCATAACACACGTGTTACCATCGGACTCTGGTAACCCGGTGACGAAGTCCATAGAAATGTGAGACCAAGGTCGATGCGGCACCGGCAAGGGCCTCAGAAGGCCTGCTGGCGGTTGAATGCTGGACTTGCTCCTAGCGCAGGTGTCGCATGCAGCAACGAAGGCGGTTAGGTCCTTTCGCATGGAAGGCCACCAGAAACGTTGCCTCAGCACAGAAAGTGTGCGAGACACTCCGGGGTGACATGACAGCCTGGACCCATGACTCCACTCCAACACCTGAGTGCGGACAGACTGAGGCACAAACAGACAGTTAGGGGGCCCGTTACCTGGCCCAGGAACTCCGGCGAGTGCCTCCAAGACCGAGGTCTCAATGTCGAGTTGGGCAGCCGCCACCAGGCAGTGGGGGGGAAGAACACTCTCTTCCTTGGCTTGTAGAGCGTAAGACGCGAACTGTCTCGAGAGCGCATCAGGCTTAGCATTCTTGGAGCCAGGCCTGTAAGAAAGTAAAAAGTTAAAACGAGAAAAAAAAATTGACCATCTGGCCTGGCGAGAGTTGAGACGCTTGGCCGACTTGATGTATTCTAAGTTCTTGTGGTCAGTCCACACGATAAAAGGCGTATCCACGCCCTCAAGCCAATGCCTCCACTCCTCCAGAGCCAGCTTGATTGCGAGTAACTCCCGGTCTCCGATGCCATAATTTCTCTCCGCAGGCGATAGCCGACGTGAAAAAAAGGCACACGGCCGCATCTTGTTGTCTGTGGGCGAGTGCTGGGACAGAATCACTCCCACGCCCGTGTCCGAAGCGTCCACCTCCAGAACAAACTGTGCAGCGGGGTCAGGGCCGGTGAGAATGGGAGCCGTAGTGAACCTAGACTTTAATGTAGAGAAGGCTTTCTCCGCTTCCCGGCCCCACTCGAAGGAGCGCTTAGACGAGGTGAGGGCAGCCACAGAGCTATAGTTTCTTATAAACCTCCGATAGAAGTTGGCGAAGCCAAGAAACTGTTGTAACCCCCGACGTGAGGAAGGGGTGGGCCATTCTGTTACGGCCCTTACCTTCCCGGGATCCATCTTGACGTTTCCGGGGGAGATGACATATCCAAGGAAAGAGACTGATTCCTTGTGAAACTCACATTTCTCAGCCTTGACATACAGCTGATTCTCCAGCAGCCTTTGCAGAACCTGTCTAACATGACAGCGATGAACCTCTGGCGTGGGCGAAAAAAATCTAAATGTCATCAAGAAAAACAAAAACAAACTTATTCAGAAAGTCTCGTAAAACGTCATTAATAAGGGCCTGAAACTGACTGGGGGCGTTAGAAAGTCAGGGAGTACCAAGTATTCGTAGTGGCCTGTTGGTGTGTTAAACGCGGTCTTCCATTCGTCACCTTGTCTGACGCGCCACAGGTGGTACGCGTTAGGTAGATCCAGCTTAGAAAAAATGCAAGCGCCTTGGAGTAATTCAAACGCGGTGGACATCAACGGCAGTGGGTACAGTTCTTAACCGTAATGTTATTAAGCCCCCTATAATCAATGCACGGCCTGAGACTCTTATCCTTCTTCTCCACAAAAAAAAAATCCTGCCCCTGCTGGAGAAGAAGATGGACGTATAATGCCTGCCGCCAGAGACTCTGAAATGTATTTGTCCATGGTCTCCCTCTCGGGGGGCGAAAGGGAGTAGATGCGTCCCTTAGGGGGGGGGAGGTCCCGGGGAGCAGGTCAATGGCACAATCATAGGGCCGGTGTGGGGGTAGGGAGGACGCACAGGCCTTGCTGAAAACCTGGCGGAGATCGAGATACTCAGGGGGAACATTAGGGAGGTCAATCTCCTCGACGGGAGGGAAGGGGTGTGAGAAAGAGAGTTGGGCGTTGGACAGACAGGTGGCATGGCAACGAGTACTCCAGGTGAGGATGGACCCGTCCCTCCAATTGACGTGAGGATTATGTAAGCGGAGCCAGGGAAGGCCTAATACTAGGGGGTCAACAGTATTGTCCATGGCATAAAAGGAAATGGTCTCAACGTGGTTACCGGACACCTTTAATGTGACTGGTTCAGTGACATGGGTGATGGAGGAAATCCTGATGTTATTTAGGGCCTTGGTAACAAGTGGGAAATCTAGCTCCTTTAAAGCTAGACCTAGCTTGTGAGCTAACGAGGTACGAATGAAACTCTGATCCGCCCCTGAGTCAATGAGTGCTTGGACTGGGAACAGCCCATCCCGAAAAACTAACCCCACAGAAAACATGGCTCTCTCGGAGGGGGAAAGTTGTCCTGCTACACCCACCCGTATCCCCGCTACTGATGGGCAATCCCTTTTACCGGTCTTACCGGGCATCGAAGGGAGAAGTGTCTACCTTGCCACAATAGTAGCAGGCACTTGCTTCCTGTCGCCGTTTACGCTCCTCTGGCGAGATCTTAGCCCGACCAATCTGCATTGGCTCTGGTTCGGGAGGAATAGGGGCAGCAAGCGGAGGTGCAGTGGGGGTCGGAATGGCGCTGAGCTGCATTTGGTTCTCTCTCCTTATCTCTCTTCTCCTTCGCCGAGACTCCACTCGACCAGTGAGATCAATGAGGCCCTCCAGGGTGTCTGGTAGCTCAAGAGAGGCGATCTGATCCACAACAGCATCATACAAAGCACTAGGATTCCAATCCACCCCAGCCGCAAGCGTGCGGAACTCAATGGCAAAATTGTAAACCGAACGCGCCCCCTGCTTAATGTATAGTAATTCTCTTGCCGCCTCCTTTCCCCTCAAAGATCTATCAAAAACCCTCTGCATCTCTTCCGAAAACAGTTTAAAGGAGGAACAGCAAGCAGCGTTTGCATCCCAGACTGCCGTAGCCCATTCACGTGCCCTCCCGGTTAACACGTCGATGACATAAGCTATGCGTGACCGATCTGTCGCAAGCACTGAGGCCTGCAGTTCCATAGCAATGGTACATTGGGACAAAAAGGACCGGCAGGTACCCGGTACCCCAGCGTAGGGCGGGGGAGGGGGAAGTCGAGGCTCACGTAGAGGCAGTACCGGAGCAGGGGTGGGTGCGGGGCCACAGACACGCACACACACACTCCCACACACTCCCATCCATCCATCATCCGTGCACCCCTATGACCTCACAGGACCACTCATGGACACCCACGCACGTACAAACGCTGGCAGGCATGCGCCTATAGAGCCGTGCACGCGGCCTATATCACTCTTAAGAGGGCGCGGGGCACACGCTGTCGGGCCAGGCGTTGATTTGTAAAACATAAAATGCTTTTTCCGGGGATGGGGGGGGTTGTCAGGGCTGGCCGAGCTCCAGCCCCAGACGGACGTCAAGCGTGGAGTGGGGCCCTGCTGATCGGAGGAGGTGGTGGTGGTGGTGGTGGTGGTGTCGGTGGGGGTGGAGGTGCTGGAGAAGGTGTTCTTACACAAGCTCCGAGATGTGATTGAATTTTAAAGTAAGGTCTAGGAAGAAGGAGTTGGGGTAGACGAGATGAGATGAGAAGGAACGGAACCGAACAGGGGTGCAGAGAGTTACCGTTGCCGCCCGAAAAGCAGATTTCATTTTTTTTTTTTTTACGAGTTTGTGGGTTTTCGAGAAAATGAGCAAAGATTGCCAGAAGAGCAGAGAACCGTGGAAGCCTGCTGGTGTTGATTGGGGGGGTTTGGGGCGGTTTGGGCTTTTCTGCACGCTTCCACAAACGTCGATAAACACATACAGCCAGGCAGACAGCCACACTCATGCATCATACAAGCGCACACACACAGAGCCACGTCACGTGACCGGGCCCCGTCGGCCTATGGGAATCCTAGTGCAAGCTCTTGTTTGACGAAGCCTTCCCTCCCCGGGACGGAGTGTTTGCTCGGGTCTCCGTGGCAGCTGTTCTTAGTCATTAGACATTAATTGGAGCATACCGCGTCGATTTACCAGCTCTTTGACCTTGCTTTCCAACCTCCTGTACCGCGCTCAGAGTTGTGAAATCCCCCACATGGCCCCGGACCACCAAACCGTCTTTTCACACCTCGGGCAAAAAAAAAAAAAAAAAAAGCCTAATAATGTGTCACCCAAGCGCTGGCGCAGAGTTGTGAACTGAGCTGCCCGCGCCCGCGGCGGGGTAGGTGTTGTGCCGTCGCCACGCGCAACGCTGTGACCGGTGCCCTCCCTTCTACCCCGGCAGGTGGTACTACATCGCAGTGGTTCCGGTCACTCCGTCGTCACGCCGATGGGAGAACCCAGACGAGATGGACCTGGAGGAGGTGAGTGCCCAGACCTCCCCCTCCCCCCTCCCCCCCCTTCCCTTCCCTTCCCTGAAGGCCAAAGCGGCTGACTGTGGCGGGTTAGAAGTCAAGAGACGGTACCTCCTGCTCCAACTGGGATAGGAAGTAACTGTTGGCAGTTAATTAGCACTTCCCCTTCTGGGAGCGCGGGGAGGGAGGCGAGGGGGAGGACGGAGATTGGTTTGCCTAGAAAGGCAGAGTATCCGGTTTCGGAGCCAAGAGCGGGTGAACCCGACAGCTTTAGGTCAGCGGGCTTTAGTTATTGAATGTGAAATATCACTTCTTAAACTCCTTCTTCCTTGTCCTTCTAAGTTTGGCCCACGACAAACATAAAATGCATAAACCCTCAAAATATAAAATCTGAATATTAGCGTCGATTTACGACTGCTTGATTCGCGCCCTGAATAATGGCCTGTGACTCTGTCGGGGGAAATCAAAGACAATCAAATTTAAATGACAAGCTTAAACATAAAAATTGTCTCCTGTTTTCCCAAGTAACCTTGTGAGTGTCTTTTCAACTTGGCGCTCTTCCCGTCCCGCTATTGTTGCTGCTCCCAACTGCCATGACATTGGCCATGTGGAGAGAGGACACTTCCCGGAGTCATTAAACACAGAGCGGGCCCTGGTCTGGGACGTCCAACGTTGTGCTTGGATGAAAGCCCCGGCTGGAGCGGCCCTCGGAACACACCAATAAACAAAGTGCCTTGGAAAGCCCTCATTTGTTAATCACAATAGCAGTCATGCCGAGATAGGGCATTAATTGCTAGCCTCATAGCAATACAGCGTGGTTATCTTAAACGCTCACCTTTAACACTGACCCAAGGGCGTTTTATCTGTGCGACTGGAGACATGCTATTGGTGTTTTCCTGGTCAAGTATCCTAATACCCTCCAGTGAGTCCAGAGGATTAACTTCATTAAGGATTGACCTACGATGACCTCTGTGGGTTAGCAGTCTTTCATTAACTGAGGCCGCATGTGAAATATAGTGTCTCAGGTTCTCTGTTTCCTTGGACGACTTTGATTTTGAATATTCAGATGGCCTGCCTACTGTATCAGGGCACCTCAGCGCTAAATCCCGCGCTGGGACACACACCCAAAACAATTCCCTCCCTCTCTCCGTTCCTGTCTCTCAGCTGCTGGAGTCGAGCGACGGCCCCGTCCTGAGGCGGAGGCGCCGGCGCCGGCGGCAGCTGGACGCGGCCAAGCCCTACATCACGGCCAAGCTGTCCGCCCTGCCCGCCGCCTTCACGCTGGGCGACGAGAAGCGCTACAACGGGTTCCTCAACAAGCCGCTGGCGGGACACCAGCAGTACCTCTGCTTCGTGCTCGCCGCGCTGCGCGACCAGGACAGCGACGCCAGCGACAAATACGTAAGAGCCCCGCCCGCGAGACGACACGTGCCTGAAGGGACCGAATGCAATGCCGAGCGCTCGCTGAAGCCTTCTGTCCCAGAGGGGATGGAGAGGGGTGATGAGGACGATGCCGACATGCCTAAATCCCCCACCGCGGGTGTTTTTTTTTTTTGCCAGAGTGTATAGGAAAGGCTGGCCCCAAACGCACACTTTCAAATTTCAAGCTTCTGATAAACACTACGTTACCGGAGGTATAATTGAATTGGTTAAGAAACTTAAACCTGTTTAAAATCGAGCGTTGCCTGAAATGTGTCAAGTGCCACTGACTGGCATCGGGAATCCTGTGTGAGCATGTGCCCCCAGCATTATTAAATAAAACTGATTATTACCAAGGCTTATATTACAACTAACTAATGATATCAGCTTTGAAAGCACTTGGTTGCGATTAGCATATAGCAGGCTAACGGGCAATTGGTAAGTTTAAAAGTGCTCCCGCTGACAACAAATCTTGACAGCTCCGTCGGTCGCGCCGTTCCTCAAAGTGTAACAATGTACCAGCGAGTGTGGGGATTACCGCGCGAGACGCATCATCTCAGCTGAGAGGAAAAAAATAGCTGAGGCTGCTTCCTGCTTAAAGCTTGCATGTATATGGCTAAAAGACAGAACAGTAAGCCTTATGTCATAGTAAGAGTATGTCATCACTGACAACCCCGCTGATTAAATGTAACGGCAATCTTAAAGGCTAATTAACCTGAACAAATGATGATGTGCTAGGCTACAACCAAGTTTGCCCTAATTTTCAAGTTGTCCTAATGTTTGATTTCAAAACTACTACCACAAGACTTTTCACAGATTCGGGCCCAGCCCTATATGTCGAAGGCAGCATAAACCATAATTTGTGTTTTTAACCCTTTCTTTAACCAGACAATTTTGTTTCAGTTAAAAATGATATTGTCGGTAAACAGTTGAACGGGTAGTTAACATCCCTATGCTATACACATCGGTTCTTGTTTCTCGTTCCATCACGATTTGTTGTATGGAGAATTTCAACGTTATGTAAAGCCTATTCAAGCACTTAATGCTTGTATTCATACGCACAAACTATGTCATGTCTTTCTCGTATGTGCACCTTAAAAATGGCAGATCGATTTGACCTTGAAGGCTTCAACACAAAGAGAAAGCATTTTCTCACCTTTTTGTAGCCTGCTGTCAGGACCGTTCAGATTTATAGCACACACTCGGCATCGAACCGTCGTCACTCAGCCCCACAAAATCACAGCAGCTTCAGCGGGGAACCGGAAATTGTTTACGCATGAAAGGCTTTCTGCCTTTCATCTGTAAACTTTTTAAAGTCGTCCATCCAACTTTCCTATCAGCTAACACCCCCCGACCCACACACACACACACACACACACACACACACACACACACACACACACACACACACACACACACACACACA
>JAOPUD010000154.1:7376180-7386907 GCA_027122715.1 Trisopterus minutus | reverse complement strand
CTCTCTCTCTCTCTCTCTCTCTCTCTCTCTCTCTCTCTCTCTCTCTCTCTCTCTCTCTCTCTCTCTCTCCCCCCACCACAGAGTTTCAATGCTCCTCCACGTTCTAAGATGAAGTTATGGAAAGGTGCTACTTTTGCCTTCATGCTCTGTGGTGCAGCACTGTCCGTCCTCCTCACTAGAAACATGGCTCCCGTCAGGCAGCCCAAACCCAGGACTAAATACCCCAGCATGTCGTCGTCCTCCTCTTCCCCTTCCTCGCGAGGACCGCCCTCCGTACTCCCCTCCACGCGGGTGACCCCGGCGCTGTCACCCTACTCTTCCTCGTCGGCTCTTTCGTCCTCCAAGATGGCGTCCGGCGAAGTGCTGGAGCGGAGGGCCCGCTCGGCAGACGGCGGCCGCTCGCTCCTCTCCGAGTGTAAGACCCCCTTTGTTGATTTCCTGTTGTTTCCTCTTCCTGTTTGTTTGTTGTTTTTTTGGGGGGGGGGGGATTTGTTGGTTTTCGGTAGGGTTGCTTTCCCTCTTACAGAGGTTAGAGGTTCACGGGGATGTCAGAGGTTTGAATGCGTCACGGCGTTTGAGTTGGTCAAAGCGCGGGTCTTGGCATCTCACCCTGTCACTCAGCATCTTAGGGGTCACATGTTCCCGTGAGTTAAAGGTAAAGGTGAGAGGGCGGGTCAAGTTAAAGACCAGGTGAGAGTTCATATCATGTGATTTTTATTTTTACATGGAACGGAAGTTTCCCGGGAAAGCTGGTAATTAGCCCGAGTGGAAGACCATACAAGGAATGTGATATGATCCTTTGGGATTTTATCGGAACGTGTGGAAGAGCCAAAATCACGCTAACCAGCTGTGTGTGATAGGCCGATTCATGAACGATGTGAAGGACAGCAGAAACATGTTTTACGATATCATCGGGTGAAATGTTGGTTCAACCAGCACAGACAGGTAGAAGTCACACACACAAGGATTCAGGTTAAGGTCTGTCAGTTTAACTAGAATAGGAAGTACAATAAGGTCCATTTATTCTTTTTATTGAAGAATGTCAATAATTCCAAGGAATCAGCCTTCATTTCGTGGCAACTTGGCAAGTTGAATGCAAGTAAATGCACACAGTTGCATTGTGGCGTAACAAGCATCACCTTGACGTTTTCCTGTCATCCGCATCGTCTTGATGATGCCTGTTGCACAAAGTAAAAACAAACCTTGAAAAACAAACGCCTCCATCTGTTCAAACTTGATATCTCATTGTTTTCAGATGTGTTTTGTTTGTTCGAAAATGTCTCCCGGTAGGCCCGGTGGCACTCAGCCATCCAGTCCCAATGCCACCAGAGCCATGCTTAGTAGAACACACCCGCATGTGTGGCACATCTGGGCATGTAACCCATGTCTCTCTATCTCTCTCTCTCTCACTCTCTCTCTCTCTCGCTCTCTCTCCTGCGCCCCTCTGCAGTCTCCAAGCTGTTCCAGAGCTTCACCGAGGGTGAGCTGCGGCAGGTCGTGGGGACCCTGCTGGACCGGAAGGACCGCCGGAGCCGGCGCCTGGAACAGAACCAGGCCCGGAGGACCAAGCGGGCCCGGAGACCCAAGCCCTGCTCCCTGAGGGAGGTGGAGCTGACGGTGAGCGAGCTGGGCCTGGGCTACGAGAGCGACGAGACCCTGCTGTTCCGCTACTGCAGCGGCAAATGCCTGGACCACCGGCGCAACTACGACATCACCCTGGAGCGCATGCGGCGCACAGGCTTCAGCAAGAAGGGCCGCAAGGACAAGGTGAGCAACGGCCCCTGCTGCCGGCCCCTCGCCTACGAGGAGGACATGTCCTTCCTGGACAACAATAGCCGCTACCACACGATACAGGAAGTGTCGGCGCAGGCGTGCGGCTGCGTATGACCCGCCGCCCCCGTCCCCCCCCGTCCCCCCCGTCCCCGTCCCCCCGTCCCCCATGCTGCACCTGCAGCCAGGCCCCTCCCATGTGGCCGTGGGCGGGGCATTCTGAAACCCACCGACCGCAACGACCACAGCGACCTCCGGTGGCGCACGCACTCTGTCGCTGCATGAAGACTTTAATGAGGACGCTGACGAATGCCCAACGGCTATGTGGAATATAAACTCAGAGGAGGAAGCGCAATGAAACAGATTTGTGGCTGTTCCCTAATGGACGATGCCTTTATATATTTTTTACAGCATGACATTCCATAGAGGGAGTGGAATGTCCCAAGCTGGGACCAAACCTTGTTCACATGGCATGTGCTGCATTAGTGTTGGATATAATATCACTAAACATTACAGAAAAGACTATTTATACCCCAAATAAACTTTTTTTTTTTTTTATCTAACTGTGTAGTGACACTGTGAATTGTAGTGTAAGGGACAATTCAGTGACAGGACTGGTTTCTATGGTATCCGTGTTCAATAGTCACACAGAGGCAGGAACACAAGTACGATCGATAGGAACAGGGGTCATTTCCACCGCACAGGGCGGGGAAGAATGCGGCTTTGCTCCACGACGTTTAGTGCTCATCTCTCGACGTTGACCTCTTTGCTGAAGCCATATGCTAAGGAAGAGATTCACGCTCCGTTACAAACTGTATGCATCAGTGCAGGACACTTTGGCAACCCATAACGAAACCGGGCGACTAATGTACTTGTCTGTCTGTCTCCCACCAGGAATCGTGGATACCATGCTATACCAAGTGATTGTTTTACCATATTGAAGTTGACTCCACATGTATGCATAGTTATTTGTTTTTGTTACTGAAGCAGTTGCCATGTTATTTCCAGGTATGAGAAGAGAAGTTTGGACGAGAATCCAAAGAATAAAGAAAACAGAAATGCGT
This sequence comes from Trisopterus minutus, assembly GCA_027122715.1. NCBI lineage: Eukaryota > Metazoa > Chordata > Actinopteri > Gadiformes > Gadidae > Trisopterus > Trisopterus minutus. The sequence continues at coordinate 7,384,073 of JAOPUD010000154.1, read as the reverse complement.
TTCCATAGCTCCAGGAACCGTGCTAACTGTCCATTGTGTATCGTTCCTCAGTGTTGTGTAGGTCATTTAGGCCCACCTTATCCTTAAAGTAGCCACTTCTTAACCAGCTCAGTTTGAAATAATTATACACTCTGCTCTCCAAGAAAAGAAATGCTTAGATAATTTTTCTGATTTTTTATCGTCATAGCCTTTGGGTATATACTACCGAATGTCTGCATGTTATGACCACTTATAACCCTGATGGAAGTATTTTCCCCTCCTAAAAAGCATTGCCAAAGTACAACGAGTCAAATCCCGAGCGTAATAATTGTTCTTACCGGCATAGCTTTATAAACACATTTCAAGTTGCAGGTGACAACAAGTCCTGAAAAATGTATCGTGCCTGGGTGTAGCATGTTAAACGTTGAGCTCACCCAGCCGGTGGTTTTATGTAATTATTAGATGCAAATGCAAGCAAGAGAATCATTATAATCTTTTTAAACAGCGGCATGTTTTTCAGACGGAAAGAGAGCTGACTACCTTGTCGAGTTCGCAATTAAGAGTTCTGTGTCGGTGCCCATCCCTAACAAATCCATAAATTACTATGATCCACAGGCCACAGTCCAGCCTTGTCTTGCCTCCTCTTTTTGTATTGCCTCGCACAATCAAACAGGAAAAATGAGCTGCTGAGATGAACGATGATACATATTTTTCAAATTATTCTCACCGCCGCCCGCCACTTGGTTTGGTTCGAACCCAACTTGCAACTGTTTTGCCTGAAGTATGATAAATTATATACTTTTTCATTTTGTTTTTGTTTTATTTGTACGTGTGTCGTTGGCGAGGCGCGGCGCAAGGTGCCGACGCCACGCGCCTCGTTCGTTTGTGGATTTTTATGTGTATATTTATTCAGGGCGTAAATTATGGTTTTGCATATTTATTTAGACGACCACACAGAAACAGGACAGCTTGATAACCGTTGAGCAATTGTGCCAAAAAAATGTTATATCTAACATTCTATAAGGACTGCTGAATAAACGTAAACAGTTTCAGAGGTATCCTTGTTTGCCATTTTGTGTCTCCAACACTCACTTTAAGTGTATGTTATTTTTGCCGAACTAACAATAATAACTGCCTGTTTACACTCAGCGTCTGATGACAAGAAATTTGTCTAAAGGAGTCACCTTTTGACAAAAGACCAAACTTGGTTAGCGCCCTGAGGAGTTTGGACTTAATCCAGCACTAGATTATCAAAAATAGATGAAAATATGACAACTTCACCCACGTAGAACCCTTTGGCCAAATGTAAGGTTAGCTAGGGTATCCGGGCTAATAACCGTTGAATGTTTCCTTCTTAGAACGAACGAATCCCTCTCACATGCCACTTATCATCCCCTCCCTCTGAAACGAGCCATTCATATTTTAAGCCCCTAAAGTGTTCCTAGCAATATTAGCACTTCATAGCCGCTACGCAATACTTCAAAGAGGAGAAATCTCTCCACCTAAGCTAGGGCCGCTAGCTGTAGACACCTACAAGGTCAACATTGCTGCATGACACAATAAAATGTCAAAGTGCATAAATAAGGAAAATCGAATTTGCTGTTATCTAAGAGGGGTTAGCAGTAACCTACAGCTGTGGTCACTCATTTATATACTGTGTAGATTGTCTTAATAGATATGCCTAAATTATATTATATATTCACCTTACCCCATTATTTATAATAACAAAAATATGGTTGCATTTATTCAAATAACTTCAATCAGTCTAAAATGTCATGGTTTAACATTTTATGTTATTATATTATAGTATATTATAACTGGTTAATGAGTATAGCATATACGGTTACAATATAGGTAGCAAGCTACGGCTAATGCTCTTAGCTAATGCCTGATTTAGGCTCTAGATTGACCCCAGTAGGGGATCTTGTAGTATTTAGACTGTGAGCGTGGCTGGGATTTGAATCTAAATAGGGAACATGTGTTTTGGAAGGTACAATCCCATGGTACTTACAAGTGCTTACAGGATATAAGTGTTTCCTAAATGTTAATCATATTATCATCCTCGTCAGTTTTAGGTAATCCGATGGGAAGACTTTAAAACTGCTAAACAAAATGTGTCACTTTTATAAATCCTCTTACTAGATATATAAAAAGCTGTCGTTGTGCCACAGTGTTTTACTGTGACAATCTGTGACAGCAGCCCTCACTGTGATGCCATTTGGCTTGTAATGCTTGCACCTGTGTATGTTTTATTAAACCTCCCTGTATGGTACGGTTTCTGGACATTGTTCTTGTTTTGTCATATGCCAGTAAAGTGCAGAAGTAACAGATGATGCTTGGCTAGTTTGAATAGGATAGGAAGGGAAGTGTTCTGCGAGATCAGTAAGGGGCCGGACACCACCCATGACACCATCCTGAACGGACACCATCCATAACACATCTACACAATATCTAATTTAAGTGAAAGGTTTGGGATGCAACATAATGTAATACATGTATATATTACCTAACTTATATTATAATCATTTATGTTTATATTCTACTACAATAAAACCTATTTAGTTAAATCTGATCACTGAAACCTTTACTGTCATTCAACCATTCAATACATATTTCACGTTAAAGTTAAAGTGCCAACTTACATTGAACTGTTAACAGGTTAATGTGTATCGGCGGAAAACTTCTGTTTCCACACCTGTGATTTGGATTCAGCTCACATTTTAAACCTCTCAACAGGGGAGTCTATTCAAGATAACTCACAATCTCGCAGTAGTCATTGTATTAATTCACTGCCTGAGTATTGTCATTTCAACAGGGTAATGCCAACGTTGCAATAACAACTCTTCTGCTTTTCCAGTCCTCAGCCCAAATGAATGTTGCATCAGTGGCCGCAGGAGAAAATGGAACGTAAATGTGGCCATTTTGTTCTGCTATAAACATATATTTCCACCCCTTGTCACGGCAGCCTGCAAGAAATGGCCTTGGAAGGAGAGATGGTTTACACAGAGAGACAGGGAGAGAGAGAGAGAGAGAGAGAGAGAGAGAGAGAGATGGAGATGGGGAAAGAAAAGAGGAGAGGAGAGAGCGAGAGATAGAATGAGCGACTAGGACATTCAGGGAGAACAAGTGGGACAGGTTGTTTCAAAAACACAATAAATGTCATCTCTACCATTAAGAGAAAATGTTTCTTACGACTTTTTTACCTTTGTTTGGGTTTTTTTGTATTGTTTCTTAAAAGGCTTGTCTAAACAATTGTAGTACCTTTTACCTTTATTAATATTGATGGGCTTTGGATAGCAAGAATATATTGCACCTTGTTGGTGAGGGTAGAGCTGGCCTAATAACGCTTTTCTAAACACACAACTGTTGCAGATTTGAAAGTTTTAAGGCGGAAGCCATCATCATTAAGCATACTTTGGGCACATTTTTAGGGCTGCATTCTTTTATTGAGCCTGCTATGTTCTTGCTTATCTTGCGGTGTTTTGTTATGCATGGGAGCTCACCACATAAACACACACATATGCTGCCCGCCCGCATGCCCGCCCGCATGCACGCAGGCAGGCACACACAAACACACACACTCGCACACACACACACACACTCGCACACACACACACACACACTCATGGACACACACACTCACACGATTAATGATGTTAACACGATTATTATCACCGGCTGCATACAACCAGCTATGTGCTATGTCAATAGGCCCTATCGTTAGCGAGGAGTTTAATGGTGAACCCAATGCCAAGAACTGAAAGAAATATCACTTAAGGAAGGAACGAAGGAAGGAAATGGAATGGCGGAACCTCAATCATAAACAATCCAGAAAAAAAGAAAGAGAAAAAAAAAGACTCCTGAGATTGGTTTTATTGTCATCTTTTTAAAGAATACCTTGGTGTCACTCTACAGGACAGCTGTTGCTAGTGAGACTGCTGACAGGTACAGCAATAAACACGTCAACGCTTTAACGGAGCCTCCTCTGTCCAGCTGGAAAGCTAGTTCATGGTTTCAGACACGGGGAAGAAAAGACAGGGCAGAGGATGCTCGCATAACGAGTCGCGTCTATTGGCAATAGGCGTGTCCTGGTGGGCGGAGAAGACTCCATGATGTACAACTGAAAAAAAAGATGTTGAAAGGAAAGAAAAGGGAAGAAAAAAGCACACAACAGACACAACCACGTGGCCCCAGTCGACGGCAGGTGGTTTATATCCTCACAGAATTACTTTCATACTGCTTACGAGGAATCAACGGGAAGAAGATGTCATGGCATTCTTTCGTTGAACAGACAAGCAAAAGCATTTTTCAGCAATAGGCCTGGTGTTTATTTATTGGACAATGCAAATTCTTTTCGTGCTGCAGTTGGTTTAGGCATGCCGACCGAGGAGAGAAGAAGAACATAAGATAGGCTAGAATATGTGGACACACACGAACAAGTAAACACACTGAAAAGGGTATTATTATCAGAGAGCTATGGTTCCATTTAATGTGTGTGTGTGTGTGTGTGTGTGTGTGTGTGTGTGTGTGTGTGTGTGTGTGTGTGTGTGTGCGTACACACACACACACACACACATATATATATAGCTTTAGGCCTATAGCATTGTCAAATGTTATATGTATGGTGCGATTCTATTTCAACATCCTTTGTCATAATGTTTTATTTTTAGCTATCCAAAGAAGTGCATTGCTTTTCATAACCTTCCAGACACACATTGTTTATTTTCGTCCCAAATCTTAAGTATGGGTGATCCAAGAGATTTGTTTTGTTCAGTAAATTGTGATTGTTTCCGTGGTCCCGCTGTTTGTTCTTGGGTCATGTCCAAACAAATTTCCTCATCCCGGCTTCTAGCATGACAGTTCAACCAATCAACATGACTGAACGCTCTTGCCCTGTGCTGCCCCCTAGCGTTGACCTCTATACATGAGATTGATGCAAACCTTTTTATCGGATGTTCTTTAGTAGCCGGAGGGACTGATGGATTGATGGATGCATGCATGGTCAATGCCACCAAGTCATGTTTTTGGCAGTAAGACTCATTGTTGCATTTACAGAAGACAGTTGGACGCTGTGACAGACCAAATAAGTTATTGTCCTCCCATGGATATTTTGAGAAAACCAATGGACAATTGTAGACCTATCGAGGTTAAGGCCTTCAATTATTATTATTACTATTAGTATGCACACATACACCCACACACGTACACACGCACACACACACACACACACACACAGGTTGTACTGTATGTAGGATTTAGGAGCTATTATTTGATTGTAATCTGTTAGAAATGGCATGACCATCCATCACATATTAGTAAGTGAAATGCATTGTGAGAATATCTGTTTCAAGTTTGGCTTGGGATTTAGTTTGATACGTGGGTGTGCCTAACAAACACTGCACCAATTATGTGATCTGCTAAACACACCCACACATCAATCTTAACCGTAAGTCAAAGTAACAACAAGTAGTTACAAAGGAAACCATTTTGGTGGGGGAAATAGAGGGCTTAATAATACCGGTTTAATACTGGCCTATTCGCAGTTCCTTCATACCATCGTATCTTACTCAACCATCTCTAAAGGTTAGCACTCTTCGATTTGCTTTTCTTTCTTTCTTAAATTTTTTTTTCTCAAATCATATCAAGTCCTGTTTTCTAGAATGTAGGAGAACATGAGACTGGGTAACAATGCGGTGTGTGTCAAAATGACCCTATCACTGATCATTGATGGCTTTATTGTGAGCTTAAATCTGACGTTTGACCTGGTTCTGTTTGCGCATTTGACCTTTGAACTAATGAATAACATTGAGCTCCTCCCCATCCTCCTGGCCTGTAGCTATGGGGGGGGGGGGGGCATTAGGGAGCCTGACCTTGCGATGCCCCAACTTTCGTGACACCTTACGGTCAAACAAGAACCTGCAACTGCAGATTAAACATATCCACAGCCAGTTGTATACCCTCGCCATAGGTTAGGTAAGGGGTTAAAGCTATAGTAATTAATTCATATCAATGAGCAATAGTATATGGCAAAGGTGTGGCTTGATTGGGGTGATGGCTTTGGGTCGTAATGTTATCGCAGTGAAAGACAGAGGACAGAGGGACCTGCTGTCTTTACCCAGCGTTGCTGATTACAGTCTGTGTAGTCTCACAAGTCAGACTTTAGGCTAACATCTAAAGACTGATGGCAGACAAGCTCACATCTGGTTCAATGGGTCGTTTCATTTTGTAACGCAATCTATCATGGGCATCATCGTCTACCTGTTGTCTGGATCCCTTCTTGGCCACATCGAATACAAAATCGGCCAGTACTGGTAAACTATGGTGGGAAGAAGAGCTCAAACGTCCTGTCTGGAGACCAACGTCCTGAGACAAAGTGTCTGTCAAGGTTTTGGGGGTTAAATACAAGTGGCAATACACACTATCAACAATGGTATGGAAAGCCCAAGTGATACTTGGGCAGTCGACTGTACTTACCTGACTTCTGAAACATCTGGATTCAATACATTTGGCGGCTGACTCGATGACTCAACATGGCGTCGCTTCTCTATGGTCTTAAAAGAAGCTGATTTATTTATGACTCGTACAATACCTAATAATTAAATGAGGTAAAATGCAAGGGTGCTCACTCACCCTTGAGGATGGATTCTCACATATCTCCTGATACACACGCACCGGCCTCCTCTTCCTTTAATTCTTTCCTAGGTCTCCCATAGGCGATGGTATTCTTCCTACGCACACGCGTTGCAGCGACTCAAGGCATGCATACTCTGGATCCATAGTGTGTGTTAGAGTTTGTTTAATGAGCATGTGGTTCAGGGAGTTTGGGCTCATACATCAGACCCTTCAGACCCGCTTGGTTTCTGTCCATCTCTAAAGCATTCAGAGTGTGTTAAGCTGCATTATGTCAAGTTTCTTTTTTGGATTTCCTGACACCTTCTGGATAGGTTGCCCATTTAATATCACTCTTTGAGGAAATCTGAGGAACATACAAACACTAGATAGTCTACAGTCTGGTCAACCTTTGGACCATACTGTGCAATAGTGGTGCCACTACAAGACTTGATCGTGAAGTTGACTTCTGACATCCGGGGCAGCTGGATGTGGCTGTGATTGGCTAATTCTCATGACCGACCTTGTTGATTGGATGTTATATCCACTGGTTTGATATAAATGTATACACCAATGGCTAGCATCCCTAGATATAATACATGTATATATGAATGGCGAGCAACCCTAGTCACGATCGGCCATCAGGTCGGGGGTTCGCAAATGAAGACAGTACGATTATCCGTGACACAGCAACTGTTAGGAGAACTCATGTTAGCAATAAAAGAAAGCTTTAAAGTTGAAGGTAAATTGCTGCTTATTTTGTTGGTTGGTAACTGATTTCAAATTTAATTGAAGCTTGAAGTTGCACTTAAAGTGCAACTTCTGCAGAACAAAAAAAAAAGCTATATTAAACATCAGGAAAGCTAAGTCCTTGTTACTTAAACAAGCCCAGCTGCCTATGCTAAACAACATGTCAATTTAAAATGAAGATTTCTCAAACATCACAAATATGTTCTCCTTTATCCCAGAAACTGACGGTAAATAGTTAGGGTAAAACACACGCTTAGTTTTGAACTGATAACTGTCAAACAATTCTCGTTCATAGTAATTCAGAGAGAAACAATGTTAACTTCAGAAAGCTAGATATACATGTCGGTTGAGGCACTATCTTTCACAAAATGTTGTAACACAATGGTGATTACTATGGCCCACTGATGACAGTCCTTGAGGCACTGTAACGCCCGCCAATGTAATAATGCCCACGAACGTAATAAACCACAAACGTAATAAAAATATGCAGCTTTTAATGTAATAATCCTGCAAACGTAATACATTTTCCACAAACGTAATAGCCGCTGCCTACTA
>JAOPUD010000154.1:7350139-7363056 GCA_027122715.1 Trisopterus minutus | reverse complement strand
ACACACACACACACACACACACACACACACACACACACACACACACACACACACACACACACACACACACACGCAATGGCAATCTTTAGACAGGACCTCCCAGGGGTAAGCGGGACCCGTGGCCATGACCACCAATGACGGGGAGAGCAAGAGACGGCTAGGCCCCAAGAGGGAGCAACTCACCTGGCTCTGAGTCAGAGTTCCCGGTCGGAGACTGGCAGAAACTCGAGGGCATGAATACATTGTTCTTGGGTGCTGCAAAAAGAAGGGAAAAAGAGAAGAAAAAAAAAGGAATTGGCATTACACTCTGCATACAAATCAAAATGAGCATATCTTACACAGGAAACGGGGGAACGGGGTGGGAAGGGGGGCACAAGACTTACCCGAATGTGAAGGAGGGAACTGCTGTGTTAAAGAGGACGTTCTCTCCCTCTTCACAGGGGGGCAATAGGTTCCTTCGTCTTTGTCGGAATCTGCATGAGGAAAGGTGACAGACGACAACAGCTCGTAAAACGGAGTTGTGATAACACAGCGTTATATACAGCGATAATAAACTCATGACATTAAAATGGAACGAGGAATGTTGACTGAGAGAATGATTATCATGTCCGAGATTTACCCTCGCCATCTTCCGCACTTGATCCGTCCGCTGACCGCTGGGAGGAGAGGAAACAATATGTCAGTTAAATAGTTGAAAAGAAACTGATGTCAGGAATGGTGGAGCAGATTGATGAGGATGCAGAAACAGGATAGTCCAATTAGGAGTACAAAGGTGACTGAACAATTTGGCTTCTGACTGGCTTTTTTGCTCATCATTTTTTAAGTACTTTCCATAACCTTTTTATGCCATTATCAGCAGCAACCCTAATCTGTATTGAATGAGCAGCATGATAGAAACCTTATATATAATCAATGACAACTGAAATTACTTCAGTGAGGCGTAGTATAACCCATGACATACAAGCGGTCAATGTCAAGAAGTCAGTCAGTAACTGCCAGGCCTCTGATAGTCAACACCTATTGATTGACATTGCTACTATTGGCAAAATAAAGATTAAGATGAAGCAACTTTTAGTTGGTACATAGTTGGTTTTAGTTGGTACATAGCCCGCACAAACATGAAATGTTTTTGCGTGATTTGCATACACTTTCCATGACGGGTTCTAGCTTATTCCAAGATATGTGATAAATTTGAACATTTTCCATGACTGGAAAACAACTTTAGAAAATCTGAGTTTTGCAGGACCCGTGGGAACCCTGCACAGAACAAAATATTTTTTGTGTCATCTACAGCAGACTTAGTTTGCTTAATACATGCATCGTTTAATAAGTGGTGTGTTTTAAAGGGCTTAACCAAGCCCCAAGTGCCTATAGGCTATTCATCTTGCTATGCCATCTTTCACTCGCATGTGACCAACATGATAGGGGTCACACACAGGAGGCTGGGGTGCAAAGCATTGAAAGTGAGTTGGGCACAACATTGGTGTTTCAGTGGTGTGGTGGCATGAGATCCTATGCAGCAGCATAGGTCATGTAGTCACAATGCTAGAAAAGCATGTGCAATATTAATGGTATTTTCGAAATACCAGTATACCAGTATTTCTTCTTTTCACAATTGAAAGACAGACCATTGATTTGAAGTCAGTTATAAATAAATAATACGTTACATTCCAAAAGGAAAATAAAATACATGCATTTTTCTTGAGGCACCAACCCATATCTTAATATATCTTACCTTCAGTGCTTTATCTTTTTGGAAGACAAACACAGGAGGCGCTATGGCTGGCTTTTCTGTCAAGAGAGGATGTAGGCTGGTCATATTGTGTGAAAGTTAAGCAAAACAAAGTCCATACACATACTGATTAAAACTAGTGTTGTAACACAATCAATAACAAAGTGCAGAACTGTATCGACTGAGAAATCTTCAAAGAACCAAACAAACCCATATTGTCAATGGTCAGGGCAAAGCTAGGTGTGCTTGATGAAGAGTACACAACAACTGCAGCCGAATGTAAGACGTTTCTTGTGTGTATCTTTTCAATATTTTCCACAGTACTACAACACTTGTTTGAATGCATCAGTCAACATAAACTGAGTGTTAGACAAACAAACAAGGTGTTTGTTTTGTTTTGTATAAGAAGTACGGTAGTCAACTCGCTGTTTAAGTGGATGTGGCCTGTTAAAAAGGGAGAGCTGTCACATCGATCATTGTAGCGCTGCATATAGCAATAGTCCGATGGCAAACGACAAGCATCCCGACGGACGTGGATACTACTTTGAATGGCACTCCTAACGATGGATTAGACGCTTGAAGGGAACAGCAAACCATGTGAACGTGTGACCCATATTTAGCCCACTTGGGATCTTTAGGCCCATTTACCCCCCTTCGACCAGTCTCCTCATTAACGGGACAGACGTCAAATGACGTTCAGGTCTATAAAACAGTAAATAAGAGTCTCCTTCGCCTGATGTCCCATTTTATACTAGCTGATCTATACCAGCAAATAGTCTCCACCACCGGCATATACGGAGCGCAGCTTAACAGCTAAGCTAGGCTAACTTGCTAATGCGCTCACACATAAGTAGCTAGCTGGCTAATACGCCTGACAATGAGTCATCTGGCATGACTTGCAATGACACCTATCACTTGGTTCCACTCTGAAACTATTCACCATCCAACGTGCATCTCTTCAGATTATTACATGGACGTAAAGGGAACGCCAGAGCCTTGGGTTGCAAGACTTGACATCTCTGGGCTCTCCCCAACGCTGTGCCCGCGTAAATGGACCTCCGACAACCCACCACTGGGACCTGCCTGGATTCAATCCATTACGAAACTATAATTTAACACTCTCCGCCATTGCCTGCGGGACCGACTAGTGTGTGTGCACATGTCGCCCATTGTGTATCTCCAATTCTGGGGTGATCCTGAACTTTGAACCAAACAGCGAACCCATACACTCGTCCGTCCACTCGAGGGCGTTCTGGGGGAACACAGTCATCTCCAGGTGGTAGCCGACGCCGAAGCGAAAGCTAACGTTAGCTCACTTACGTTGATATCTTTCAATTTGCGAAAGACCTGAAAACGTCTCAGGGCTCTAGGTGACCCAGTGAACTAGAATAGTTTGTTAGGTTACCAAAGACGGAACCGGCGAATATCTCGCCTATAGCCCGAGTCTTTGTTTTGTTTTCTCACACCGCCACTACTCACCTTCGTTTGCCAAGTCCGCCATTTTGCTTCTACGCTCACACCCACAACCCACCGCGAAGATAATACGAGCTGAAGACTGGGATATGACCAGAACCGAGCGGTCTGCCGGTGTGGTCCACCGCTGTACGCATCGTGGTGCTGTACATATGGCATCGCGATGGCCACAATCGATTAGCAATCACGCTCTTTTGGATTTATATATTTATTTACAAAAAAAAACGATTATATATATCCTGCCGTCTCCGCGTTGCAGCCTAATCAAAGGGGGCTACTTTGTTTTGTTTGTGAATTGTATCAAAACTTGGTCACACAAATTTCAGACTACTGCAACTAGAACATGCTGCATTGTTCATGACCGGTTTCCAGGCGTATGTGTTTCCAATGAAGTTCAAATGATTTATTGATGGTAACACTCGATTAACGTTGTAAAATCATGCGTGGGGTCTCATGAATGAAGGTCCGCGTTCATGGCGATGCTAGTAAAAAGCCCCCCCTGAAGACGGGGCCCATTATGGTCGATTAGTTAGGGTCCAATATTTTCTCACCATGTTCACTATCTTCAGTGACTTTATTGTTCCTAACTTCCCCGCTAGGTGGGGATACCAGTCGGACCAGAAATAACCTGGGTACAAGAACCACCATTTTTTTGTTAAATTAATTACATTATATTACATATAGTCAAATATTAGACACATGCAAATGGAATTTGAGTGGCCCTGGGACACTGATAGAGTGTGAATGTGTCAAATTTACTCATGTGTATGAATAAATACTTTATACAAACCTACCTGTGGGGCAATCTACCAGAATGAACTACAGCACAACAGTCATTGTGGAGATATAGGCCTAATGTTCATTCTTTATTATTTGCATTAAAACTGTTTTTTGGAGACCAAATGAGAATAAAACCAAATTATTAAACAGGTTCAAATTAATTTGTGTTTATAAGCACATATATTTATTGTATTCTATGCAATGTACTCTTTCTCATAAACCAGGGGGCAGGAATTTTGATCATCTTTGGCTGCAAAATAAATTTGGCCCTCACTTTAAAAGGGCCTTACCTGCCAAAATAATAGTGAAAAAAAATGAAAATGAAACAGCCTGTTGAAAGGATAATTACAACATACAGTGGCATCCCATGGCCTGCATCCAAGCCCCCATTGCAATGTGTCATCTTATGACAGCTAGGCCTACTTGCTCCCATTGTTCTGGTCCAATGCTAGTCATCCTTCTGGATCAATAAACATGCAAAGACAACCAGGAATGAGAGCCAATAGATCTCCACAATGTATACAAGGCATTGTTGAAACCACTTGTTAATGTAACTTTTCTGAATATTTAGCTGTTTCTCATCAGTGTTGTGATTATTGATTGTAATCCACAAAGAAACTTGGCACACTCAAACAGTGCCTGTTAATACCTTGATTAGAAAAGATTGCCTGGGATTAATAGTGATTAGTGCATTGTATCTTATTTGAAGGACATTTTTGCCCCTTTTAAAAAGTGATAAAAACTGCAAACTGCACTTGTTGTTTTTGAGGTTCCACAAGCGTACCTCAAGAACTGACACTGAAGGCAAAGAAAGAAGAGCTCAGTGAAATGCCTCATTGGCACTAGCAGGGTGGTTGCGAGTATCAACAGAGAGTAAACACAGATCCACAGAGATCCACTATCCGATGTCTACCAGGGCCTCTCACGGCTCATTACTGAGTGTCACAAAATGCAGCTTGGTGCACAACATCCACTGTGAAACGCAAACCGCACATTCTCAAGCAAGAATAGAAGCATTGGGGCGGATTTGGTATGACATTGCTGACAGGGCCTTTTAAATGCACATCACCTCTCAACTTGCTAGATGATATGATAAAACGCAAGAAAGTTGGATCATATCAAATGAGTAAGTGCAATCAACGATATGCCTGTGTATTAGGAGTTGAGTTCATTTTACCACGGAGGAGATAAACAACGAAGGGAGATTTGGCGTATAAGATCTTATACAGATTATATATATATATATATATATATATATATATCTATATTAAAAAAATATATAGCCATTATTAGAGTAGTAGAAGCTCATGTCATGCCCTGCCATGCTCATTATGAAATTGAAAGTTACTACATTTTATAATAAACATGATTAACACAATAGTTGTTTAGTCGTTTACTTTTATGGTGTGATAAAGATTACTTTATACCATATCTTTGGGAAATTCCATTTTCCATGTGAAGCCCATTAGGCAGCATGAGTAGGAACCTAAAACAATAAAACAATATAAAACTATACCAAACTTGTTTATACATGCAGGATCAAGACACCTGGATGCTTCATAAAAAAAGTTTATAGAAAGCACATACATTTAATTCCAAAGGGAATCAACACTTCATGCTTTTCTTAAACCTCCCTGAAGTTATTGAAATCCATGCCTTTCATAAACCCTCAAACAGCAGTGTTATGGCCAGGACCTTTATTTAAGACAGTGTTTTTGTTTCTCCACACTGATCAAAGTCAAATCAAGTAATGGATTCTAACTGACAAGCTTTCTATCAGCAATCCAACCTTTTATTCTCACTCAGAACTCAAGTATTGGGTCTCAGCTTGTCATCTGCATAGATGTCTTTGACAAATCAGTTGGTATTTGGCCGCAAGCTATGTGAACTTGGTGGCATGGTTGTGCTTTGCATGAAGCAAAACAACTTAGAGTGAAAGAACATTGAAATGAAAGAGACCAAACGGCACAAAAGGTGAGTTGTTGAAACATGATGCCTGGCACAACACACGCACAGCCGCCATATAAGAGAGCCGTACCACGCACGAGGAAACGACAGAGCTGGGAAGGGGCAGATAATAACACAACTCTGTGAAAATAAAAGGTATGTGATGTGTGATGTGATTTATTCATTCTTATTCATCAAAAGATATAATTCATCGAAATCATGAATGTGTGCGTTTGAGTTATTTTATTTGTATCATGATCATATAGCACATTATAATTGTTCGTTATTCATATTTGCAATTATGAACCATGTTTAAATGTTTAAAAAATAATGCTGTAAGGCAATGACAAAAACTTCTTGAATTGGTGTCAACTAAGTGAACTTTTTCAAATTTTCCTATAGGCTAACAATAAGATAAAGATAAAGAAACTCAAAAGTGAAATAATATGTTTAACAAGCTATTCCGGATTTGCCTTTTAAAGCTAAGGGAAAGTTAAGAGATCAAAGGAACATGGGTCAAAGTCCATGCAGTGTGGGCGGGATAGCCTTTATAAGGTGTATCGATTGCACACCTCTTTGGTTTCTCTGTCCAGTGTTGGTGGTGAGCAACCGTCAGAAGCAGAGCCATGCGGTTTCAGATGCTCTCCTTCCTGGTCTTTCTGGCCTGCCTTTACCTCACCATGGCACAAGGTAAGGGACTTTCCTTAAAGCTGCATTTTGTACATTTTTGGACTGCAACTATAATATTAAATCCATTAAAAAAATATCAGTCAATCCCAGGACTACTGAAATAACTCTAGATCATTACAGGTGCCTGATGGTAAAATTACATAACATAGTATAGGTTTAAAAGAATACAACTCACTTGATTTGACTAATTACCCTGTGGGAAATACCATTTTTATATTCCATGCATTTTTTAAAGACATAAATGGTCAAGGAGTTATATTGCATAACTTATGAATTCTTTCTTTTCTTTAGGCTCCTACGATGACTGCTGCTTGGACTATTCTCCAGAAATCAAGCATAAATATAAAAAGTTTGTGGTGGACTACAGGATTCAAGCACCCGAAGGAGGCTGCAACAAACACGCAACAGTGTAAGTGTAAATAGATGGAAGGATGAATAGAAAGACACTGAGACATTGTATAAAGACCATAGCTATGAAACACATGCAGATTATCAAACAACAAATCCATATTGATCCTCAATTCCTCGTTCCATGTTTTCAGTTTCACATTCAAGAGGGGGAAGCTCTTTTGTGGAGACCCTAAACAACCATGGGTGCTGGAATTGATGCAGAGAATCGACAAAAAGAAGTCCCACTATCTCACTAAGGTCCAAAAGGAGTTCATTTCAGAATCTTTCAACCTGAACGTGAGTTTAAAAGCATGAACTGCCGTCTCAACCAATGTTTCCTTTTGTTGCTTTCACACAGAAGCACCACCGTGAAGGGCCAAAGAGAGGCTGAAGCCATACTCTGCGATAATAGACCATTTATTGTCCTTCCCCTGTTATTGCAAAATCTCCCTGGACACCAGGGGTGGGATGTTGGTCAGATATAACTTTGGTTTGGTGTTTTTTTTATATAGTTTTATATCCATGCCATGAAACTTCATATACTTTGACAATATCTAGTGTGGTATATGGAGCATGGCTTTGCTGGTGCTAGATGTAATTAGGGGGTGATGGCTTATTGATGTGCACAATGTCTGGGGAAACGGTTGCAATAGTGCGATGCAGTGATGGACTAAACTTATATGTAAAAAAATGGGCTGATCTTTATTTTTCTATGTTGATGCCAAATGTGTTTGCCTATTTTAAAGACAATCAGAAAACCTTCATGGAACTGTCACGAAACATGTTTAATTCCTTAACAATATCATTCCCCAAGGTGTAACTGATGAAAAGAGATATATCCGTTTCTTATGTTCATGGCACGTAACTACTAACAATGAATGTGCTTTTTCCTTTAACTCTTCTGGAGTTCTTTTTTTGTATCTTGAACATTCCTCCAAGTGGCTTTTGATTGTTGAGTTGTGTGAATAAATAAATGTGAATTTCTCATCTTCTCTCTCTGTATGGTGCAGAAACAGAAAAACATTTTCCATGACTTACAGCTTCTCCATTTAAGAGATACTGGTCAGAGTGCTACAATAAAGTGAAAGACAGTTGGTTCCAAATTAATTTAAAACTAGGTAACACTTTAAAATAAAGGGAAATTAAAGTAATAATCTTGACCATCTCAAAATATGTTTATGAATGAATGGTAACACAATGGTGATTCAGCTTTAGCCCAATGAAGAAAGCCCTTGCATTTTCATTATGACCAATCTCACAAGCTGGGTGTGGGTGGAGAATTTCGCATCATTAGTGTTATGAGTTGCCAAATTCCAATCAATAAAATCGATACAAGCACATTATAAAAGCACATACTTAATGCTCTAAATGCCGATTAGCGTTGATTTATTACAACTAGGCCTACTTAGTGGGAAGTAGACTTTGGACATCCACGCTGAAATGTCTGTGAGATAAGAGCTAACAGGAAAGTTGTATATAACCGCTTCCAAAGGGAGACACAATTCATTTGTTGGTCCCCATTGTGTATTTTTGCAAGGGTTTGAGAGAAAATGTGAGAAAATCATGTTGTTCCATGATTCTCACCCACATGTAGGCTACAGTTATTGTATCACGTCATCACGTCTCTCTGTCACATGCAGTGTGGTAACTGTGGCCCAATGGCCCCTCTTGGTTATTCTGAAACTATACACATTCAATGCATGCCCACACAAAGTCGCTCGCATTGCACTTCAACATCTTATGCGGTCACGCGCGATGGGACAGCGTTATCATATGTTGATCTTTAACGCCACTTGTTCTTTCCCCTGAGATTACCGTTTTGAAATCTTTGAAATGGGAAAAGAAAATTGTGAAACCCTTGTAGACGTTTTTGGATAAGACAGACTGATCACAGTTGTTGTTGTTTCCGAACCTGGGGCTCACTAAGGGCGGAGAAATTGCTGACCTGCTGCCGCAGATATTTGATGATAGGCCTACATATTTGATGAGGTGTATATATTGTTAGGCCGTTTAAAAGGTCCTCATAAAGGTGTTGATGTGTCATGATGTTCTTAAGTCCACTGATAGGAATTTGATTGATTTAAACAATGTAGATGCAGAAAAATAACGGGTCAGACATTTCCTAACCTTAAAATTAGGTTACAGGCTTAATAATGTTGGCTCATGTTCACATAATAACAGATGTCTTACAGAATGTTTTTTCTTATTGTTTATTGTAGTATTTTTCATAAGATCCATGTAGCTTCTATAATAACATTGTAACATGATCTGATAAACAACCTACACATTGAAAGATCAGTGGTAACGACCCAGCACAGAAAACATGTGCCTTAACATTATATAGGGTGGGGTCACATATGTAATCAATGCGTGTGAGGAAAAGACGTAGCCTATGTGAAAGAGCTGTTTAGAACGGTTGGATAGCCTACCAGTCATTTATTATTAGTAAATAAATAAATGTGACAACAATCGCCAAATATTTTCCCACCCATGTAGCCTATTCATTCACATTGTCATTGTGATCGTGCGTGTGTGGGCATGTGTGTATGAAACACTAACTTTGGCTTGTGTTTGCATGTTTTACTCTCTTACTTTTCATATCTTCCCAGACATTTAACTGACACAACAACACCCATTTTTAATAACAATATCTTAATACACGTGAATATTACGTTAATACATTACTCTAGCTGGATGCCAGCGGATATGTCATTGATCCATTTGTCTTGTTTTCATACAGCCGCCTTATTGGCGTTCTTTCTGTTTCCACCTATGCTGAGTGCATCCGTGACCCCAATTTGTCCTGACACCTTTTTTTTAATGTTCTTTCTTGTTCAACATGAATGCATCATAATCGTTTTATGCAAGCGGGAAATATGATCGGATTTAGGTGGTTGCGCAATCAGCATAACATGAAGTGTGTTATAGGCCTACTATTGTAAGAGCTGGATGAAGTAGGGCAAATAATTCAATGCTCTCTAAAATCCAGTTGAACAAGACCGGCAATGGGCTAAACTTTATTCACTGCCGGCTCTCTGATAACTTAATATTTTTACGGACATCTCACCTAACTGTTTACGTTTCAGCGTTGCTGAACCCTCAAAGACTGGTAATGGCTTGAAACCCAACGCCAGGAACAGGGACCCATTTATCATCTTGATGTTGCGTCCCAACAAGCGCCGCTGTGTTGGCACCCGCGCCTCGACACGCAGGGGGAGTTTCAGACGTCTGTCTGGTCCAATACCTTGGAGAAGAGATATGGAGGCCGAACTGGTTTTCTTTTTCTTTTCTTTTATTTACGAGTATTGATTGTGTGAATGTAATGCGCACCAACCGAAGGAAACGGCGATTATGACTTTGTAAGGAACTGTTAAGTCATATTTATGAAAGGAATTAAGAGGATGTGGGTTAGGTGTGTGTGTGTGTGTGTGTGTGTGTGTGTGCGCGTGTGTGTGTGTGTGTGCGCGTGTGTGTGTGCGTGTGTGCGCGCGCTTGTGTGCGCGTGCGCGTGTGTGTGCGCGCGTGTGCGTGTGTGTGTGCGCGCGCGTGTGTGTGTGTGCGTGTGTGTGTGTGTGTGTGTTTGTGTGTGTGTGTTTTAGGGGGGAACCAGCTGGATCACATCATGTGAGGAAAACACTGCAGCGTTAACTTGTGGAGCTATCTCTGCCTTTTTGCCTAAATAGACTAATTGATTTCGTGGAAAATGCTCTGAGCGCTGAACAGACGAAACATATTACTGTGTAGGCCTATATAATGTAGGCCTGATGGTGTTTAAATATGTTGCCAATAAGCCATGCAAATAAGTATTGCCAGGGGTAACATCATTCGGAATGATTAAGAATGACGGTTATATACCTGATGAGATAATGTGCTATTACATTTGATGTTAAGATGTGAATAAGCCTTCAGTTAAAAATCTCTGAAGCACATATCACATGTAGCCTATTTAATTACATGCCTTGGGAATTCGTTTTATAGTCCATAAATAGTTTGAAACTTTTATTAATTTGCACGAAAAATATATATTTATAAAAGAGTCAGAAATTACTTAAACCCCCCCAAATATGGGATTGCCTTCTAGGTTCTTTCTTAGCTTTAACGATTTGTGTGCACTTTCAGTTCTACTGACAGACGGCAATGAATAATGTTACTAATTGTCTCGGATGAGAATCAGTTGCATTCAACATTTGTAGATACAAAGTCATTATAATGACCAAAAACTAATCCAGAATCTCTTTGAAGGCTCTGACCATAAACATCCCTTTAATTACAGCTGTGGTCTACATTATATTAAAAACATAATCTACCATATGGTTTAAGAAGTTATTCTGCCCAACACTAGTCTAGTCTCACTAGTCCTCAACACTAGTAAAAGTTGTTTGGCTCAACACTAGACTAAATATTTGAAAAATGAACCCCAGATCCAGAAATGTATTCTCAATCAACGTCAAAATGTATAAAAAATTAGATTTTTAAACATTTCGATAACCTTTCGGTAAAAATAAAGTGCATCTTGTATTGTTCTGAAGCACAGACTGTAAAGCAGCAATGTATTCTTTTCTCCAAAAAAGTGCCTTTTGGCATAGTGGAACAGGTCGAGATCCACCGCTACCTGTTCTTACTTCTTGTGTCCACCTGAGTAAACCACAGAAGCACCAGCTGCCCCGTGAGACCCCTCCCATGGCTATGTCCTCCGTCGTCTACCTTAGCGTGCCCTACATGACCACGCAGACCACCGAGGGCCTCCGGCTGCCTCTGCCCCCGGCACTGACCCTCTCCTGCCCCAATAGACCCAGCGACGCGTAGGGCCCGGGGCCGTCGTAGCCCAGGGCCTCCGCGGACCTCCTCTTCTGGATGCGGTGATGCAGAACCCTGTAGGTCCCCGTGATGGGGCCTCGCAGGTCCGGGCTGCGGTCACGGAGGAGGTGGAGCTCTGTGACGCCCAGCGCCGCCAGGGCCGCCTTAGTGTCCGTCTCGTCGGCGCTCAGGACGTGGGAGGCGTCGGCCAGGTGGCCGGGCGTGAGGCCCGGCGCCGGGAAGGCCTGCGGGTACTCCACCCCCCGCAGCCAGTCGCTGGCCATGATCTGATCCACAGTCGGGCGGTCCGCCGGCACCCGCCTCAGGATGGCCGTCAGCAGCCTGAGGCAGGGCTGGGGCACGTGGGCCGGCACGGCAAAGCCCCCCTGCAGGATGGAGCAGCGCAGCGAGTGCACGTTGGTGCCAGCGAAGGGCAGGGCGCCGCACACCATGAAGTACAGCAGCACGCCCAGGGCCCAGACGTCAGCGCTCTGGCCCACGTAGGCCTTCTGTCCGAAGAGCTCGGGGGCGGCGTAGGGCGGAGAGCCGCAGGGGGTGGCGAGGCAGTCGCCGCGGCCGCAGGCGGTGCTGAAGCCGAAGTCGCCCACCTTGACCCAGCGGCTGGCCGTGAAGAAGACGTTCTCTGCCTTCAGGTCCCGGTGGACGATGTCGCTGTCGTGCTGTGACAGGAAAAGGGATGGGGATAAAGGCACAAGCTTACATTTGCATTACCTTTTTATTGTCTATGCTTATTGTGTAGGTGAAGGAGTGAAGGATGACTTTTAATGGCCGTAGTGATCTGGGAAATGAGGTTACGTTTTACACATGTTGCTGTGTAGTTCAAAGGTGTCCGTTATCTGATCTCTACCTCAGATAAGAACCTCAAAGCATACGTTATGTATAACTAGATGCCTGTGGGATGCTGTTTTCAAATAATAGATCACAGATTATCGCAGGCACATACTTCAGACCGTGTGCAAATAAACATAATGTACTTGCCGCTATCAAAAGGCTACTTGTGTGGATTAACAATATTTTATTGGTAAACCATATCTTGGTTCTTGTATATAATATATAGATATATATATCATATATAATTTATATAAAT
>JAOPUD010000154.1:7190822-7215616 GCA_027122715.1 Trisopterus minutus | reverse complement strand
GTGTGTGTGTGTGTGTGTGTGTGTGTGTGTGTGTGTGTGTGTGTGTGTGTGTGTGTGTGTGTGTGTGTGTGTGGAAAGAACAGGTCATGAGAGCGAGGGAAGAAACGCTATGGCGGCAAGGAAAACAAAGCAAAAAAGGTTTTCAGCAGATAAAAAGGGTGAAAAGGGGAAGAGCTGAACACAGATAGAGGGAGATAGTGAGAGGGGGGGGTGGTGAAGGAAAGAATGACAGCAGGTTAATGATGGCCAGCCATACCGGGAGAAGAGGAGCTCCCCGCTGCTACACACGTGTGACAGGAAGGAAACGGAGCCCAGACACAGCAAGCGAGGGGGATCAGACTCATTCCCACAAAGGACTGACGTGGGAGACCCAGCGAGGGTTCTCACCCAGACCAGGAGGAGGAGGTTCTCAGTGGAAAGTGTTATCCGAGAGGAGTCAACATCTGGTCGTTTTAGAGGTTTAACGGGGCAACAACACTTTGATGTATGATCACAATTAGTCAATACTAGCGGAAGGCTCTAAACCAAATGCTGGGTTGGATTCCCACTAAAAAAATTTCAATAATCTCAATCTCAATTTAGCTCAAATAAGAAAAAACGTATTTGTTTTGTAAAGATACAAGTTAATTGAATCTTTGTTGGACAAACAAATAATCAAGTATTTTGATGTGGGAAATTCAGAGATGCTCTTGCAATACCAGCAGGTGGCAGCATTTGCCAATAAATAGTGAATCAAATTTAAGCGGAAAATTAAACTACTACAGGGCTTGTAGTTCAGAATGCATCATGGGATTTTTTTATTGGCAGGCACTCGTATATTGCGGGCTCAAAAGACTAGCGGTACTGTTAAATCATAATCATTGTGTCGTAACCTAGGCTGATGAAAACTCGCATCAGAAACACTGTGGCAGTCCAAGCACAATATCTCCCCTTAATAACGAATCATTCCACAATGAATGTCTGTGGTCATTTCAATGTGACGTCATGATGTACAACCCCTCTACATACGCAAGAACATTAATGCAAACAACAATACACGTGCTTTGCCTTGCCCACACACAGATTCACTAGGAAAAGCTGATTTATTTTGTTTTGCATTCCACGCAAAAACCTTGCTTACAATGCAAAGCCCATAACGCTTGGACCATTTTGGGGCTGGTGAAAACAACGGGTACAACAGCACCACCATGTGGAGAACAGGGCAATTACTCACTCTGCGTAGATGAGCAAAGGCAGCAAGCTCTGGTCCCACAGCAGACATGAAACCAGCGTAGGTCTGAGAGATCCCATAGAGAAAGAATGCAGGGGTGCAAGAATAGTATTTTGTTGGAAAGGCAAAGCAGAAGAATGCAGCAGGAAAGTAGCAGTAATTTCACATATAAAAAAGAGAAAGGCAGCAACACTTTTAACCGTTTTGGAACCAGACAGATTATAGCCAATATATTACAACCGCAGTTGTAAAATATTGAGAGTCGCGTTGAGTCACCCGGGTTTAATTTACGTTAAACTAGCTGCATAAATGTATGTTTTACTGCTACATAGCTGAAATAGTAGTCTGGGCCCCAACTGTGTCCTCAAACACACACAACTTAACCGTATATATACTTATTCATGTATAAGATATTTACATTAACTTATACATGGAAATATACGATTATAAGATATGTTGTAGTTTGAACAATGTCAATATTGTACTACGAGTATTTGCTTTGAAACTTCTGATTCTCAAACTGAATACAACGTTTGAATCCAATCGAGTCACATTTAATACATTCAGCCCACCAAGATAGAAGACCCCATTAACCAGGCAATTACCCATTTTTTAAGTATGCCTTTAAATCAGGCCGTCATTAAGTTTAGTCATCTTCATTGCATCCAAAAGCCATCAGACTTTTGGATTATGGCCAAGAATTGTACTCTAATATAAACGTGATGATTAAATCGAGAACTCAAGTGTGGGGCGGTAAGGCAACCAGAAGAGGGCCTGGGTGGGACTCACGGGGCCGGCGGCCGTGGGCGCACTCCGCTCCGACGGGGGGATCATGTCTGGGGTGAGGCTCTGCGGGGGGTCCGTACCCTGGCTGACCTTCTGCTGGATCAGGTACATGGCCAGGGAGAACTGCTCCCGGCTCAGCTTGCCCATCTGCTTGGTGTCGGCCAGGCCCCTGGGGAGAGCGGCAGAGGACCCTGTGACTCCGTGTTCCCCCGCCATCCACAACCTGACACTTGCGTTACGTTTCAATCTCCCGTTGGTGAGCAATGTTCGGGGGAATTGGAGTGTTCCCACAAGGAAACAATTAAACCCTTGTCCTACACCGCAGTGTTGACGCGGTACATGGATTTTCTGTGTAAATCCGGTCATGGGATCACCAAACTAGGGAAAAACGTCATTCTAAGCATAATGCCATTCTTGGTGTGCCAGACATCCACAGGTCAATAACTCCTACATAATTTTTCGAGGCTCATTAATCTGTAGACACCTACAAGTTTGCAGCTTATTTTTCCTTCACATTGTGGATAAATTATACATTTTCGAGTTACATCAAAGAAAACTCTAAAGCAATAAATATATGCTTCAAGGTACAAAAACAGCAACCGTCATCAACTTTATCAATTTTTTTTTGTGCACAACTTCTTCTTTCGTAACCTACGTCAGACTTTGCTTGCCCACTTCTTTACACAAAGGTGGACCGGTAGAGCGAACATGGCCAGGCCTTCTCTGGTGGAGGCGTGTGGCCATCGAGAGAAGTCTATGCCTTTCCCATGCGCAGATCTTCGCCATGGTCTTTTCAATACGCGTTAAACTCCTATCGAAAGTTACCCCTAGGTAGACTGGGTCTGTTATGTGTCAAAGCACTATGCCAGGCCGTTCCACCTTTTAAATGTAACCGTGTGTCATATTCTGATTAAAGATCCTTTTGAAGCAGAGCCAACAAAGCAGAACAATTTCAACACCATAACAATGAGATGTGTGAGATGTGTTGCAAAAGTCCTGTTAGTCTCCCATTACATTTTTCTCAGGCCTCACCATATCTGGGCCAGCATGGTCTGGGGCAGGCTGGACAGCATGAAGATCTCTATGACCTCCGTACCGGTGACAAGGCCGTCCATGTCTGTGTCCGTTTTGAGGAAAAGGTCGTCGTAGCGCCCCCTGTCTGCCAGTGGGACCACCCAGTTCACGGAGGAGGTCTGAGGACACAGACAACACAAGGTGTATAAAGACCTGCATCTGCTACCAATGCCAAAACACGCGTTAAGTGTGTCGTTTTAACGGAAATGCAAGGGATTTGTTATCATTTATCATATTTCTGTATCATTGCGTTGTGTTGCCGTTATATATGGCAATCTTTTGCCTAAGGGTATGGAGCAAAACACAAAATTGTTGTTTTACTAAAAAAATGTCTAGAGAAGGGGAGCATGACGGGGAAGACAATACAGACAAATGCATGGAATGAGGAATGAGGATATGAATGGAGTCGAGAGATTAGGACATCGTGGCCCGATGACAACCATCAGCCCTCATTAGGAATCGGTCAGGAGTGAAGAGCTGTCATTTCTTATGTTCTTCCCCATCCAACACAACTACTGAGTGTAAACATAGAGCCCTGCAGCAACTGAATGGTGTACAGTGATACATAGTGGTCGCTGCTCAGAAAAATGTGGTCAAACAAGTCCGGCCATTAGCTCTCAGAAATGGATTGGATACTGGACACACTTGTTGCTTTCAACAGCAAGCTGTGCCCTCATGCTACACTCGCAGGGAGCAGCTGGGAAACAGGCTCTCAAATTGAAAGTATGTATTAGTAATTGCAATGTAATGAATGCGTTTCCTAGTTTCCTTTGAGTTTCATTGAGCTGACTCAACAGAAACTGGCAACCGCAATCAAGACTCCAAATTGGCTACATTGACTTTCCCAATTCAGCTATCAGCCAGTCAGCATAAATACAGTGGACTTTTCGCTGAACAGCCTAATAGCTAAGTATGAAGCCGTTACTGTTCTGACAATAGTTATACAGCTATTAGTAAAATTAACAAAGTCATAGCATTTGTATCTTATGTGTGTCCAGTTATGCCAATCCAAAAAGCTGTACATCAGCCTTACTTGACTTCATTGGTTTTATATTGTAAATGAGAAATGTTAATATCAGACTTAAAGAGCAAAAGCATATGTTCAATATGCATAAAGAAAGAAAACACTTTGAGAAAAGCTGATCGGCGTCGTGTTGCTATGGCAGTACACAGTGCTGATAATACCACCTTAATATCGACCTCTGCTCACGGGAACTCATGGCTAGGGAGCCATACCTGCTGTGGACTGGACTTGAAGGAGTGCTTAGGCGAGAGTCCGCTGGTAGGCGTTCCGAGGGAAGCGACGGCGCTCAGGGAGGGGGTGGGCCGGAGGGTCTCCTTCAGGGGTGACGGGCCCGAGGAGAGGGACATCGCGAACAGACCGGGCAGCACGGCCACGGCACCCGCCAACTTCACGCCCGACTTCCTCCTCTTGGACGGCGGGATGAGGTTGGCGGGCAATGTGGCCGGGAGGGGTTCCTGCTCCATGGCCCGGTAGACCAGATGCATGGCCTGGCCCCAGAGGAGAGAGACACACGCGGGTCAAGGACACAGGTGCAAGGCTGGGAAGCGTTTGAAACACACCATGAGCCGTGGACTGGTGAGCGCCCAGGAGAGTCCTGACTCCGGAGGACCACTTTATTTACGGAAACGGTAGTACAATGATGCGACGCAAAAAGACGTCTTACCACAGCAAACTCCTCTTTGTCCAGCTGCCCATCCTGGTCAACGTCACTAATTTCCCATATCTATAATGAGAGAAAACAACATATGAATACGTCAATTACAATTTTACCTAAACTAAGAATTGTAAAGACACTTTATGCAGACGAGAACATAAATACCTTTCCCAACACTTCCAGAGGTAGCTTGGAGTTTATGAGCACAGGTTTGACCTTATCCCCTGGTAGGAGGCCGTTGACTGGCAACAGACTTTCAAAGATACCATCAAATTTCCCTTTTTCGTCAGGCTGGAATAAAACCGAAACTGTGTTTTAGGTGAAGAACATCACAGTATTCATGGGAACACTGTGTCTACAAGTGCTTTACTCACCCGTATAGCCCACTGCGAGTCTGTTTGTGTTGATGGTACTGGGGATAGGCTCGCTGATGGACTACCAGTGTCCTTCTGCAAAACAATGTATTTACAACGTTGAAGCTAACCAAATCCAAGACTCAAATAGAACTACTGAATAATAGTGACTATTACACATAGCTGTTTGAGGAATGCACACCATTTTGATATTGTGAAATCAAGCAATTCACTCATTACTCACAAACTTGGGAGGAGCTAGTGTTTGGCTGAGGTTGTTGAGGCTAATGTCGTTGCCGCCCTGTGCTGAGGCCACAAGCCTCAGAGCTATGAAGAAACCCTGGGGAAGAGCTTGGTAGTCAGTTTGCATGCTTACATCAGCATCACATCGCATAACAATTTCACAGACATTTTTTACTAAATAAAGCTGATAAATCACAACATTACCCTCTTGTCCAAATAGCCTTTTCGTTCCGAATCAGCCAAATCCCAAATCTAAAATATCATAAACAAGTAATGGGTTAATAAGACATTGTGAAATTCCGATATCTAGCCTACTTCCGTTTTCCAACAAGTTGAATTTTACCTTTCCAAGCGTACTGTCCGACAGCCCCGACTTCTTAAGGAATTGAGCTGCATCCCCAGCTGATATTTGTCCTGTGTTTCCACGGTCAACCTGAAATGATGCAGTTACATTAACATTTAACGTTTTTCAAGTAGCGTAATAAGCTACTCTCGTTCGAGAGAAAAGGCTGTGCAGATCATCAACACACCGCCAGACATTTGGCCAATCTCAAAGAGGTAAACATAAGGCAGAAGACATTACCTGTCGGAAATAGTTGTCATATACCGGGTTTCCGCTCGATAACTGTGGATATTAGAGAAAGTAAATACATTGAAAAGAGGGACGTGTGAGTGTCTTTAGACAGGCCAACTTTGACGTTCACTAGAGAGCTAACTTAATAGCAGACGACACATTCCCATTAAAGTATCTGTTTTAATATACAGCCTTCGATTAAGAGAGATCAGAGTGGTGAAAATACTCTGTAGAGTACTAGGGCTGTTCACATACATGGGTTATTTATGTATTTATTACCCACTACCAATTAAATAGCCCCCTACGGCATGCTAGAGGCTTCATCTGGTAGACGTTCACCAAGTCAATTGACAACAAAAGGTTATTTCTACGACCACCACACACCGTCACATCGCTTAGAAAGTAGCATAATGAGGGATATATACTGACATTGTCGTTAAAAATACATATCATTAAACGCTAATGATGTATTTTATAAGGTAAAGGAGTTGTTGCCTTACCTGACTTAAAGTCATGAGCGCCGCCATATTTCCTGCTGGGACGGGAGTGCGCACGCCCTTAAGCGGACACGCGCATTGGAAGCAGTGACAGTGCTGTCAAAAACTGGAGCAGGGTGCCTGGTTGCCCAGGCTTTGTTGAATAATTCATTGTGTGGGGAATTAGTTGCACTATTAGACTTCTATCTGTGGGGAAAATGGGTCATAATGAAAAGCATTGCATCTCTGACCAGAAGGATTCTTCATGTGCCATCTCTCTAAACGAGTTACAAGCTAAAAAAAAAAACACTTGGACGGTCTGCCCCGGTTTTGCCTCAATTACTGCATTGATAGCGCCCCAAAGAAACAAAAAGATAAAAGACCAATTAAGTGATGTTCATTTTAAACAAAAAAAACAATAAAAATTGCTTTTAGCTTCATATGAATTTAACCATAAGCCAATGTATAAAAAACAACAACCATGCAATGCAGCCATGCAATTCCGTTGCCACATCCAGAATGAATACAAAACCCAAAGGAAGAGTTAAGGAACCCCTTTAATAAAAACTCTGGTAAATCAATAACATTCTGTCCCATGAAGATAGTGTGATTCTAGATGACCTACCACAGCAGGGGCTTATGGTGTTGAACAATTTAACAGGAATGAGTAGATTACCCCAACATACAGCCAAAAGAAAGTTGAAAGGAAACAGTTTGGAATTCCATACTTTATAACAAGGCAACTTTAATGTGCACCACTACAAAGTGCAGAATGCTAATGGTATGAATGGTAAACTTTGAAACACTCAAAGAACTGTGTACTGTAGGGTTAACGGCACGGAAAAATGGAGTATATGTGGGTGGGAAAAAAATGGCAAATGCACAGGAGTAACATAGCAGATACATTCAAACACTAGTCTCAATGTGTAATCCTGTTCTAGATTTGCCAAGAGAAACATTTCCTATGGATAGTTTAAAATTGAAGATGATTCATTCAGTTTATTGGTTTAACTTTCAAACATTGAGTGATGTGGAAGTACAGCTTTACAGGAGAGCCCCATCGTTTCCATGTGCAAATGCATTCAATCAATAACTGGATTTAGATCTTCCTGATGGGTGCACACACTGTTTTAACATCAAGGTATTCTGATAGGGCACAAGACAGTTTTGATTGATAAATTACGACATTAGGAACAATTCAGATGCAAGCTGGCTCATTTTTTCGAGAATGGATTAGAAAAGGATGGAGCAGTGAGTCCAGTTAACGCACAATTGCCACCCAAGTTGGGCCATGTCCAGCTCTCAGGGGGAGGTGGATGCATGGCAGCCACAGTACTCCCTGACAAATAAAAAAACATAAAAAAAAAAAAGGACAGTGCATAAGGGCCATCTTCTGTCCTGGCTCTCTTATAGCTCATCTTTAGCAAGGGCCTCATCCTCGTCCCCTTCCGAAGGGCCGTCATCGTCATCGTCATCGTCCTCCTCCTTGTCTTCATCATCACCGTCGTCGTCTATGTCATTGTCAGCCTCGTCTTCAGCCTCTGCGTCCTGCTCTTTGGTCTTCTCGTCCTCCTCCTTCCTCTTCACCTCATCCTGGTCCTGTTTCATCTTCTTCTCTGGTTCCTGCAGAGGGGAATGCGTAGAGAGAGAGAGAGAGAATGGTTAGTTGACGACTGGGCCGAGGGAAGATGTGCTGGTCGGTTGAATTCGTCCCACCCTCTCCCTACCTTGGTGGCGCCCCATGTCTCAGTTGCAAAGTCTTCAGCTTCCTTGATGTCATCTGTGATCTGGAAGTTGTCGAAAATGGTGCCGGATTTGACCTGGCAGAAAAGGAAAAAAAAAAAAAAAGACATTTCAATTAGTTTAATTTTCAGCCTCACTACAAGCCAAAGGAATAATGTTGAAGTTATTTTCCCCTTACCTGCCACAGATCCAGGCCCAGGATTCCAATGTCGTCAAACTTGTAAATGGCTGCATCAGCGCTGTACTCAGGATTGTCGATCTCTGGGTGCACCCACGCTCCTTTGTAGTCAGGATTGTCTATCTGCTTGGGTTTCCATTCTCCCTGGATTCAAATCAACGAAAATATACAATTTGTATCAAATGTTGTCCACATAGACCTGAGTGACACTACACAGCCCTTTGTCACCATGGAGATGAATCCAGGAGCTGACCTTGTACTCGGGGTTGGGGATCATGGCAGGCTCCCATTCTCCATCCATGTCCTCGTCCCAATCCTCAGGCTTCTTGGCATCGGGGTCAGGGATGTTTTCTGCTTTGTCCCAGTCCTGCAGTTCAAAGGATTGGTGCCAGGTTTAGGAATATGAATAGGTTTTGATCTCTTTGGTTACAGTTGAGTCCCCCTCTACTTCCCCCTCACTCCCACCAGCGGCTTTGCAAAACATTGGCCCAAGCAAGCTAGTCATCATGCAAAGTGCTCAGTTTGCAAATTGTACAAACAAATTGAATGTAAATGGAAGTTTGTGGTCATTTAGGTTTAGCAGTCAAACTTAATCTATGTGCTCGGCAATCTTTGAAATTCAAATATCAATGTAAAGACGAAGTGCACAGAGTAACAGTAATTACAGTAGATAACTGTCGCTAGGGTAACCCACCTCAGGCTTGACATCTTCGGCGTCGTCAATTTTTGCACGGTCGTCCCAGTCCTCGGGTTTCTTGGCCTCTGGGTCCTTGATTTTCTTGGGCGGCAGGAAGTCCCAGTCCTCCTCCAGAGTGCCAGACTCCACCTTCTCGTTGTCGATCCTCACCTCATAGGTCTGATCCGGGTTCAGGATCAGGGTGTACAGATGTGTCAGCTCGTCGTCCTGGACATGAAGGAGAAGGGGAATGAGTACGCATTGTGATCAGCACATCCATGAAGAGGCTGTGATAACTTATTTACCAGTAGCAAAGGGTTTACATATCATTTTAAAATGACAGAATTACCTTGCACTTGATCTCCTTCTTGATGAGGTGATTGACACCCTTGTAGTTGAAGATGACATGGACCTTTTTGGTGCTGTAGCCACAGATGTCAGGGCCTGCAGGACAAGAATAAACCTTACCAATGCAGCTCCGGCAATGCAAAGAGATGGATGGGTCAATCCCACACAGACAAATTAATGTATGCGTTCCTAAAAATAGGATTCATTAATCTACTAGAGATTTATACAGGGGCTTTCTCATCATAGGTTACTTACCAAACATGATGTAATATTGAGAATCTCCATGCATTTCAGTCTGATCCAGAGTTGAGGGGAAGACCTTCACGTATCCACCACCACAGTCAATCTTTTGCTCATGCTTGACTGTGAACTGGATGATCAGAGTCTTGCCCTCATTGCTAAAGGGCTCAAACCGTGCCGAGGCTGCATAGAAGCGTGCATCCTGGCTTGTCTGTAGGCCTACGGACAAGAAACAAATACCCTTTACTTTAGACAAATTTAACAAGCATTGTTAGTTCAGTTGTTTGGCAGATAGTAACATACTATAAGAGTTCTGTGAGAAAATATAGATATTCCTGTTCATTAATCTTTGCCACATAGGCTACTATGCTTTGATAGCACTATTTAAATTCAGATATTCAGTAAACCTATGGATGTAAATGATTGCAGTAGCTTTATGAGGAGTAACGTTACACACCTTTGTCCGTCCCAGCATCACCATAAAAGTCTCCTGCGGTTAGTTTCCATTCTCCGTAGTCAGACTTGTGCTTGGAGTTTACCCAACGACTTCTCCATTCATCTGTACAGTAGGAAGGAAGGAACAGAATAATGTTATTGTTAGCTGCTTAATTCGCTTAGATCCTTGTTGCTTCGAAACATCGTGTTTCATGAAGTATTCAACGGTTTATCCTATCCAGGGTTGGATGGTCGATCCAACCCTATAACAGACCCATCAACAAATGTTAGGCCACAAATGGAAGCCACCCTTAAATGGCATGCTACAGACATGCATTTCAGCTTGTTTTGACATATAAAAGATACCATGAATATTGACTCCACGAGAAAGACGTATCTTAAGGTGACGTTGATATTATTATACGTTGTGTGTAACTAATGTAATCACAATTGTACAAATAGCATAGTTAGACGTAGTTAACTCCGCCTAGGTAGCATGCGATGGATTAAGCATGTGTGGTGCATAAAAAAAGAATCACCACCCTACTTACCACCATCCAGGAATTGTTCTCGGAAGTACTCCGTTGCATGGACGACGTACAGGGAAAGAATTATTGCAAATAGCCCTAAGATCTGCATTTTTACGAAGCTATTATTTGCCACCGTTGACCACGTCGTATCTGAATGGGTATTTTGTATAGAAGGAGGAGGAATTTTGGAGTTGCAAGAGTGAACAGATGTCTCACTCTCATTGGTCAACCAGCCAGTACACCTCCACCAATAGCAGTAGACCACGAAACAAACGTCTTCAACCACCGACCCCAAGTCAGCGGAAGTGTTTACCCGCGTCATAACTCTACATTATCTCAATATGTATATCGTGCATTATTAATTTCTATTTGCACTCCAGAAAGATACTGTCCTTATTTTTAAATGTCTCAATTTCGTTATAATGTTTTTAGTTTATAATTAAACACAACTCCATTGAAAATCCGACAGAGGGCGCCAAAATCCAGATACTGAATGTCCTGGAACCATAACCATGCCTGCCTGGTCCTTGATCAACCCTGGTGAGGCAGTGTAGTATCGTCTACGGTGAGTACGTATATCTGTGCCACTGTTCCTGCTTGTTTGTATAAGGACAATATGTTCTTAATCAAAATGATTTCTAAGCTTATGCTTAACTAAGTATCACGTAGCAATATGTGTGTATTAATATGTATATGCTGCGGTGCATGTCAACAACACTAGTTGCATTCATAGATGCTATCGTTGGGTTGTGTCTGTATCTATTTATTGCTGTGTTTTTATGAGTCCGTGGAAAGTCGGACAAGGTGCACATTTGTAGGAAACTTGAATGAGAGAAAAATAAGAAAAGACAAGACGCTGGCGCTCGACATCCAATAAGCGTCCACCTTATCCCCTGACCCCCAATTATGTCAAGAAAAGCGGTCTTAATCAAACCCAATTAATTCCGCCCGTTTCCCTTATTATTTCCACCGTGGACCACATCCCGCTAGCCTGCGCTCTGAAACGCACGCTTAGCCAAACAATATAACGTGTAATAATAACATGAAATTAATTACTTTCCCGAATGTTTTTCCTTTCAATTCCCATTTATATGCTGGCAGGTGTAGGGAAGTGCGTCCTTGTTAGTAGGTCTACGGTTTGCTTACTTCAATGAGAGTAACGGATGATTAGAACGGATTAAAAACCATCAATAAAGGCAGTGAATAATTAAAACTTTATAAGCCTAGTTCTTACTACTTGGCTTCTAAGCACCATTTATGATTAAAACATATGAGATAATTGCCATGTGGGAAATGCTAGGGATAGGAAGCCTAGGCTAGTATTGGATTGATCATTGTTAGGTTAAATATAGGCTGTAAGTGGAGCAGTCCTAGAAGTTAATGTCATGTCAGCCATGCTGTTGTGGGATTTTAGAAGAAACAGAATGTTCAAGACACAAATGATAATCACGTTGACCTTGCAGGCTTAAATATATGGGTGTTGCAAGTAAGCCCACTCTATCCTGTACTTATGGTCGCCTAAATTTAATCTGCAATAATTCTAAAAGGGGGTTTTGAAAATGCTATGTAAACATTTTTACTCCTGTCCCATACTAGGCTACTAGACAGTACTTAGGCCTATTGTACTTTTTTATAAAAATATATACTTTATACTTTTATACCCACCTCTATCCAAGTATTGCTATGAAGGTGTAATACTGCGGTTAAAACCTGGAAACAACCATAATGCAGGCTACGAACACTAGTATAGATCCTATACCACACACTCTGCCTCACCTATATACGTAGCCTTATATACATCATCTTTGAGGAGGGCCACAAATGCCAGTAAGTCCATGTGTAGCAAAGCACCATGGCCAGTGGCCCCTGCAGCTTTGCAGCTGGGCCTCCTGACACCCCTGGTGAAGCCTGATGGAGTGGAGCCTCATCTGAGTAACGGGCTGGCACGGCTCCGCCAGCCCCACACAGACCCAGCCCCACACAGACCCTCCCCCACCTCACACCAAAAAAAGAACTCACCAAAAGTTTTTGTGAACACTAAAAACATTGTGGTTGTCGCAGTGGACGGTTATCGGCAAGCAGTTTTGCAGATCAATAGGTTTGGCAAATGTTGTTCTATGATCAGGAGTAGCAGTAACATGTTTTGGACTATGCATTGCTGAACAGTGGAACATGCAAATGTTGACCCCGTGGGGTAAAGCTGAAGCTTGTTACTTTTGTGAAGGGTCGATTCAAAAGGGGTTGGATCAAATGGCAAAGTATTGGCAAAGAAAGTAATACGTTTGTAGTTTGAAGATGGAAGATTCAGTCTGTTCTGTTACAAAACAATCTTTAATGCTTTCTTTTGCACACAGATTTTGAAAGTCGAGATCTATAGAAATGTGGTGTGATAGAAAACTGCAAAACAAGCAGTTTAATTTAATAACATCTTAAACACTGACTCAGTTCCATGTATATTTGTATATAACTGTCCATATGTTATTTTTTCTTTGGCTTTTGTGGTCCACTTTTACAAACAGGGATTGTTATAACAACATTTTTTTACACAAAAAGTAAAAAAAAAAAATATATTTACAGCAAACACAAACTTCTTGCTTTTTCTAAATGCCTTTATGTGTATAAAATATTTCGGATACATTTTTGAGCAGCATTGGACTGTACATGTTTTAACATGCACAATAAGAATTTAATTTCTCTTTTCTTTTGTGTAATAGTACACGGATGTACTTGCACAAATTATATTTCTAGTAACTTATTTAAATTTTACTTAAGCATGTTGAGAATACTTTATTTTTCATATTAAAGGGAAAATAAAATAAGGCTACAATCAGCCCTAGGATTATCACAAGACGAAAGATGGAGGATGCTTCCACATTGGTTAAGTGAATGACCCATCAGGATTGCATCTGCACAGACACTCACCCCCACACACACCCTGGCCTATTACCTTTGTCTGTGTGCAATGTCAATGCAAATTAATCCAACTTTAAACATTGTGATCCTATAACAAAGGCAACCAGTGCTTCTTCCTAGAGGTAGACAAGGTTGCCAGCACTTGTATATACTCCCACACTAAATCCATGTTTCTCTGGTTACCATAAGTAAAGAATGCCAGTAAGGCGCATCATTTACCAATAAAAATGTAATTAATGGACTTTAATGGAATGCTCATTAAGCTTATGCAAGAGCAAACTGAAACCCTGATAGGAATGACGTGGAGGGCATGGTTTGGACAGGAGAGGGGGACTTCTGAGGGCATTTTGTTGATGCTGAGAAACTGGGGTTAATCGCTTTAAAACCAGTGATTAGGTGTTAAGAGGTATGCTTGTCTGCTTAAATTAGCCTCCGACACAGATTGTGCTGGGTGACTTTGTCAACCCGCCCCTACCACGGAGGGGGATGGGGGCAATATTCACAAAAAATTATTAGAAATAGCTCCAACTACAATAGTTTTATGTTCTATAAATGAATGTTAAGTCATAGTTATAAACCTCCAAATCTCACTTATTAGTATACTATTTGATATATGTGATTTAAGCAGATTTCATAAAGTAGCTCATGATTTATTATGACCAAAATATGGCCAAAAGATTGTGGATAACCCTGCTAAACCAGAACAACTACAAAAGTCTGGTATCAGGGATCATAAGCACAGGGATTGTCAACCGGCCGAGGGGTAAGGGAGCTCAGGTCATTCATTACAATACAATAAAAAGTAAAATGACATTAATGAGGGTTTGAGATCATAACTCTCAATATATAATACATCTCCACGTAATAAATGCCTAGCCAATGTACTAGCAATTAATCAAACACAATTTGCATACTCCTTCACCATACTCTACTGTAGAATCATCCTCATCGTGATAAACCATTAAGCAATAATTGTGCTACAAGGTTACAATCCATGAGAATTGAAAACAACATAGTCATGTCGGAATGTGATAATCTTTCTGACGCAATTCCAAAGCTGTTTGATACTTTCTTCACAAGGTTACAGAATTAAAAATATTCAAAAATCCATTCTATCATTTTGAAAATATAAATCACAAAAAGTTCATTTTGAGAGTTGCCCATTATCCTCACAAAAATGTCCAACA
Organism: Trisopterus minutus; assembly: GCA_027122715.1. Classification (NCBI taxonomy): domain Eukaryota; kingdom Metazoa; phylum Chordata; class Actinopteri; order Gadiformes; family Gadidae; genus Trisopterus; species Trisopterus minutus. The sequence continues at coordinate 7,200,971 of JAOPUD010000154.1, read as the reverse complement.
CATTCAAGGTGATGCCATTCTCCTCTTCAAAGGAACATCCCCAAATACCCGCCAACATTTTGTTGTAAACATTTACTGGAGCAGCATAAAGATCCATTCGGTATGCTGCGGTGTCCCCAGTTGATCACATGTGCTGCCATGTTTTATCCATGGACTGAATGTGCTCTTTGGCCTTCATCCTCAGTGCTGCGATGCTGGAGCTCCTCTCGTCCTCCATGGGATACTTGTCATTGAAGCTGGGCGGACACTGATAGGGAGGCGGGGGCATCGACTGCATACCCTGGACCATCCCGGGTGGGGTGTTTAGGAAGCCATGGCTGGAGTAGGAATGCTGCAGGCCTTGAGGTGGGCCCATGAACCCGGGCATGGAGTGTAGAGGTGTGGAGCTGGACATGGGCGAGGCCAACCAGGGATCCAGGGGCATGCTGTTGGCCATCTGACCCACACTGGACGGCATCGGGGCGCGGTTGAAGGAGAGCATTGGGGAGTCGTGGAGCTTCATGCTGCTGGTGTCCATCTTTTCTTGGCGCCTCCACTTGGCTCGGCGATTTTGGAACCAAACCTGGACGGAAGACGGAGCAGGTAAGCAAACACGAGTGGACAAACATGACACGTTCTGCTTGCTATGCCACCAAGAGCCTCCTTTTACCTGAACGCGGACTTCTGGCAGGTTGACCTTCATGGCCAACTCCTCCCGGCTGTAGACGTCCGGGTAGTGGGACTTCTCGAAGGCCCTCTCCAGCTCATGGAGCTGATAGGTGGTGAAGGTGGTGCGGTTTCGCCGGTGCTTCTTCTTAGGGTGGTCATCATCTCTGCAAGGCTCCGGGGAACCCTCGTTGTCACCCAAGTCCTTCGGAAGGTCACCCATACCCTCCTCGCACTTGTCCCCGGAGAAAAGGCTCGACTCTGCGCTCATGGAGAAACCCAATGAAATCCATTGTTACATTATGTTGATAAGATCTGCACTTCATGCAGAATGCTAGGTGAGTATGTTGAAGTGCATCATCATCACCCTTGAGTTTTCTTTGCTTAATTTATGAAGCAAGCTTATTCATTAGGAAAGTGCTAAATTCAGTCAGAACTCTTGATTATGACACACTTATGACACATTATGACACAAATCTTTCAATAGCTACCTTGTCATGTCGCTCAGTCATAGCCCCGAGGTGACAGAATGTATATTTGGGGAGCTCTATTCTTTGGGTACAACATATAACTTTGTATTGTATCTGGTATTCCAGTCTACGATAAGTAAGGCACTGGTAAAGTAAATCAATGAAATTGGATGGACGTGGAACAATGGCTGATGCTAACATGACAAGCAACGGGGTTCCCCTTGTCTCTATTCAAGAGAGTGGCCCCAGCCAGGCCTGCCATGGTCTACTGGCCAAGGGAAAGTAAACAGTACTTCTTTCATCTCATCTAACCATCACGTTGGTCACACTTGCGTCAGTTGCATCCAAGGAAGCGGATACATTTCCATGGAGTTACACACAAGACCTCTGTATGTCCTACTCTTTAAAGCTCATACCAAAATAATTTACACATAACCCATCAGAAAGGTCCTGGGTTTGAATCCCTATTTCCAGTCTAGGCTTCCCTGAGCAAGACACCCCTCCCCAATAATTGACACAAAGTGATTTGTAAGACGTAAATGGTTTGTTATTTCAACTGAAGGGTTGAGGCTAGGGATCTGTCAAGCTAATGCTTGGGAAGTGAACAAAGGTTAAGGGTCTGCAAAAGCATTAAAGCCTATACCAATGCATCTTTCACTGGAATCTTCCTTTAAGTTGAGAGTAATCCGACCAAGACATATGCTGCTTGTTAAACCTGTAAATCCAGGTCCATACAAATCTAGATGTTAAATTCCTGTTCATGTTGAACTGGGAGTGGGGGTTTCGTGTTTTTTTAGGATCACAATCAATATATCCCGTCAATATAAATCAATACATGTTACGTAGAAACTCAATCTCCTCAACATCCTGTATAAAATACACAAATTACCCAATGATTTACTTTTAGTGTATTAGAACTTCACACAGATCGAACCTCTGGGACATCCATTTATATTGACTCCTAGATTGCATCGCATTCTATGGTTGCGAGAAGTGAAAGATTTAATTATCAGCACCAAAGAATAGTTTGCACATAATTCAGTAGTATTGATTGATAGTTAGCATAGTAAATGCTATGCTATGCTAAACCTTCTTATTTTAGCTCGAATGTTAGCTCAATAAAGCTTGAAGCGTGATATGCTGCTAATAATTTAAATATTGATGCCCTGCTATTTTGGTTGTTGTATGGATGCCCTCATATTAAGGTAAGTTAACTTTTTTAAGGAAACATATATGACCAAATCTCTACCAAATATAATAAATAATAATTTGTATTATATTTATATGATCATTTATATAATATAAATACTTGGCTTCAGAATGTTATTCGTTCAAAAGTTGCTGTTTAAAACTTATTTGTGTACCTAGTTAACCTGTTAATCAATTTTTCTCAAAGTGAGAAACTACACAAGACTCGTCTGTGGAGTGTGTGCAGATGTTGGCTGGTTTAAGCAGCTTCAACCTGGCCCCAGTCGGATTGGACTCTGGGGCTGGGTGAGGCTGCACACCTGTTAAACATTGAGTAATCAATGTGCACGGGTTTGACCAGCCATCTCCCACACACTCAGGGAGAGATCGCCTGTCAACATGACGCACCAGTGTCATGTTTCATTATCTGCAAACCGTACAATAAACTGGCTTTCAACACCACCACCCTGCGTTGTGGTGGTCCGGAGAGGCTCCACATTGGGCACCAGTGTAACAAAGTCAATGCCACACGCCACTTAGGTGGCTGCAACACTCCACCTAGGTGACCTTTACTCGGCTCCTCCAAGACGATGTTGGAATACCAGTATATGTTAAAGTCTGTAGACAATGATACATGACCTGGTTGACATGCAGGGGATCTCTCTCTGAGTGCGTGTGGTGATGTCTGGTCTAACCCGTACATATTGACTAATCAATCATTGATAAATCAATGTGCAACAGGTGTGCAGCCTCCCACAGCCCAGACTCGGGTCAGCCGGGGCTGCTTAAACCATCCGTCATCGACACAAACTCCACATCGTAATACTTCAATTCCTTCTTAAACAACAATAGAAAGGCATTACGTGTGTCTGTTTTGTTTTCAAAATGGTAGACTCGTCAAAAGGGTTCCAAAAATGTCTCCAAAAATGGTGTTAAAAGGTTTTTGCTGTCAATGGTGAATTATATCAAAGGGCAAGATAAGTACCACAGTTAACAGAACACTTATAACACTTAACGCTTTAATAGAGCACTTCAACGTGTTCTATCCAAGAACGTGCCATGGAAGTGTGCCTTTCCCACTCACCGTCGAAAGTGGAATGCTCCGTGCTGTCACCCAGGTCTGAAAGGTGTCTGTACGGATCGGAGGACGCCTGCTTCTCAGAGTCCTCCTGGTTCCCCCCGTTCACCTTGTGGTCGTGGACTTCCCCCGCGTGCTGGAGCAACGGGTCCTGGTCTTTACTGAATCCCAGTATTACGTCAATGCTGTGGACCCGGCCCCCGCCACTCAGACCCACACCCTTTGACATGTCGTAGTTGTCCAGGCAACCATCGTCCACCATACCGAGGGTATCCATTGACAAATGCATCCGAGAGGGTGTTCCTCTTCGTGTTGAGGAAAAAATAATGTTGGGATGAGCAACAAATTGCAGTCAGGAGGACAGAAAGTGCGACTTTCCCAGTGTTGAGTGGTCTGTCCTCGCCACTCCGGGGTTAATGCGTGAGGCCTAGGGGAACAGCCCTCTTCCAGTCTCACTTCGGAAAAGTTGAAGAAAAAATGTCCTAGACTTTACGTTGTTAGCTGCAACAGGAAAATGGGGAAAATCAGAAATAGTCTTGGTGAAATTATAATGGGAAATGTAACTAAGAGCATTAAAGTCACTACAATGATGGCTTGTATGATCTCCACCATCATTTAAATGTACATTAAATTGCATAATTTTGTTGTTCAATGTGACTTTTTGATACTACTGTTGACGTATATATTGGTGTTGTGTTTTGTATTAAGCTTAAAGATGAATTCAATCTACGGTTGTATTAGAAAATACTTAATTAATTACAACTTTCTTACAAATCGTATAATTAAGTACGAAAACCAACACATAGAGAACTAAATCAAGTCAAAGAAATAAGAGCATCTTCAGAAACCCGATCAATATAATTACCTTGAACATTTGATTTCTGCAAAACTGAAATCAAATCGATTTACATGAAAACCCAGCAAGCACTGAATTCTTCAGAGTCACCAATCTATCTGAAAAGCAGGCGAGCTCGATAACTTACCCTCTATCACGATGGTGCTGCAGAGGCTAGGCTGTTTGCATGTTGACTCACTAGTCCACAAGTAGACAAATGACAGCCAGAGACACTCAGGATGGCTACTGTAAGGCACTTGCTACTCCCCCATTAAGTCCTTGAGAATCCCCTGCGCCCAAGTGAGCAAAGGAATCAGTGCTGGACCCCCTGTCTTACAACCTGATGGAATGTCTTTCTGAGTGGACAAAACTCTCCTTCAACCGCACGGGAGACCAGAAGCTTGCAGGGCAGTGGATGTAAAACCAAAAGGGTTTAAGAGGTTTATTAATTGGACTCCTTCCCCTTTAAGAATGATTGACGGTTGTTTTCTGGTCAAGTAATTGCTCCAAATGTGCCCTGCATTCAGACCACAGAGGGAGGCCATCGCTAATGAAGCCTTAACAAAACTTTCTTTCAAAAAGTCTATTGTCCGAAAGATAATGGCTCGTACTGAGAGTTTTCACTAATCCCTTCATTATAGACAATGTTAGAGGGGGGGTAAAGACACAGAGATGGACTCTAACTAGAATGGCTACACAAAGTAAAGACTTGTATTCATAGAAACAGTTGGATTCAGACACAAACTGCCTTCCGTGCACCTCCGCGTTTTGAAGTGTGGTACAACATCAGGGCAAAAAAGCAAAAGAACTGAGTTGCTCATTGTTTCTTCAAAGCTTTTTATTTACCGACATGTTGTGCTTGAGAAGTACTTTGAAGTTTACTAAATTTTGATACATTCATGTGCCTTGCTGGTTGGTCGGACCCGGGTCCAAATGCCAAAGAGTTAGCACAGAATGAGATATAATGCAGGCAGAATAGTTTACTTAAATTTGTTTAATCTTTTAATATAATTTTGTTGTATCAATATGAGATGAAATCGCACCATTTGGGATAATTGTGTACGTAGAGAGAGTATAATAGACTTGAACCACTGTTCATATTCTAATGATAATATGCTTTAGCTCTTGGGGAGGCGAGGGGCTTTGGAGTTGCAGATATAGAAACATGTGCTCGTCTCCTGTAGCTGAAGCTGCCCCCACTCAAAGCCGTGGCAGCCAGGAGTCTCAGAGATCAAGCCTGTCCTTAATGAGCCTAACGACTTCACTTCCTGTGACATCAACTCATGTATCAGGAGCGAACCCTACTCTGTACCAATACAACAGGTGATATTCAATGCATTTTACAACATGAACAACATTTATTGTGCGTTGCACAAATGATAACTATCGAAATATGAATACATAAAACCAAAATGATCGGTTGTATTAGAAGTAGTTGTCCTGTTAACGGCAGAGCAAGGGCACATGCTTGAACGTCGTCAAATGATTAACTGCATCCTAATGATCAGTTCTTACCGTCTGCTGTGTGTTGTATTTGATGCTGGGATGGTCCTGCCTCAGCCTCTGCTCGTGGGGCTGAGACGCGGCAGGTTAGGACACATTATGGAGGTGATTGCTAACTCATTAAAGGAGCTCACTTAATGACTGTCCCTCAGTGCTCATTAAGTGAGCTCAATGAGCTTAATGGCAATTGGTTAAATGACTTGGATACAGCATCGTTCCTGTGGCTGTTTTAAACCTTGATCTTGATATATTGGTCTTTTTTGAATGTTAAGTCATCTATTTTATGTCTTCCCTCCTCTCTGCCAATGTTCATATTTATTATGTTACCCCTGCGTGTGCAAGAGTGTCTATGCTAACGACTTGCTAACGGCCAATTAGAGAATAAACTGTAAATCTCTAGCTTTGAGTGGGCATTGAATTGCCCTCTGATGCTGATAATTCTAAGCGATAAACAAAGAGGCTATATTTCAGATGCACACTTAGCTTATAGCTCCACACAAGTACATTGAAGTCACATTAACCTGTGCAGGACTGTGATTCGCATAACAAGATCCCTATATCGCCCCGAGTGCTTGAACGCATTGACGCGAAAACATTGGGTGAATAATCATATTAACACATTATTATATTAAGGCTGCCCCTCTTTTCGATTTTCCCCCCATTATCCTAATTGAGTGCAAATTGGTTAAGATGTCGCAGCGTAGCTATCGAGCCTCTTAGTTTTATCAGATGACAGGTTAATCCGCGGTGATCCTATTAGGAGGCAGGACGCTAACGTCCAAAGGAGCTGTGTCAGCTTACAGGGGGAAAGGGGGTTGGGGAACAGCATGGGCCCGAGGAAGACCGGGAGGAAGAGGAGGAAGGAAAGGGGCAGGAATCACGTGGGGAACGACGAGCTGAGGGGGGTGGTGGCACCGCCTGGACACTTGTGCTACCACAGGTTCCTGTCGCGCTGCGTCAAACACTTATAGACACTTGTTGAGGATGATTTGAGGAAGATGAATGTAGAGTATTGTTATTTTTTTTACTGAATACAGGATATTGTCATTGAAGTGTAATTTATGTAAATGAATACACACAAATAATATTTAGTATGACATTTTATATATTTACAGGGGGAAAAGCGTGCTTGGGCATATGTTCCCATAATTGATATGCTGATAGAGTGTACCATTCAAACTACTGTTAACCGTTAGCTAATCAACAGACACAGCGGTACTAGCCCTCGCTCAACCTTATCGCCGAGGACATGTATGTTTGTTTGATTACCAGTTAAGCCCATGCTTTTGGCCTCATTAGCAGGGACAAAACCCCTTGAAACCTGTCGGTTCTTTATCTTTTAATCGTGGTGTTTGTCACAACAGCCATCAACTAGTAAATACTGCCCCAGCAACCACTCAGATTAGATTAGATTAGGTCCGACCTTCCATGACCCGACCGTGCTCATTTAGCTGCACACTTTGTCGAACGCTTACAGGAAGATACGTTTGTTCCACTTGGATAGGGACAAAAATCGGAATACGTGAAAACCGTATCGCTTCAACTCCACAGGGCGAAGAACCCATAAGGGTCATGTTGAAAATATGACATTCATAACTGTCACTGGAGCCGTCCGTAAACCAAGTCCGAGTCAGTTCGTACATTAAGCCTCAAAATGTTCCACAAGACACTTTCACGGATGTCCGAGACGTCCGTACAGCATTCACATCATGGTGCACCTCTCCTCGGCAGCCTGCTTCCCCTCCATGGCGGTGCCCTGGGCCTGGACTTGCGGACGAGGTTCGGTGTTGATGTCCCCGTCCATGTCTTAAATCTTCCCCAGAAGGGAATCGTTGTTCCCCCTCCTCTTTCTCCTCTTCCTCCACCATCTCTGCGAGGTCCTACAGTAAACCGTTCTATCATGATGATACCCAGTCATGAGCACCGGTAGTTTAGTTTAAATGACTAGTTAATAATATTATTATAGTTACTATATGGACTCTGGACTCTGCATAGACTCCCTCCCTTACTCTCCTAAAAACCACCCCCTCTTACGCACTTATTGTATGTTAGTATGTCCTAGCACTTAATATACACTTATTGTATGTTGTATGTCCTAGCACTTAATGTACACTTATTGTATGTTAGTATGTCCTAGCACTTAATATACACTTATTGTATGTTGTATGTCCTAGCACTTAATATACACTTATTGTATGTTGTATGTCATGGCACTTACAAGAAGTACTTAGCATTTTGTATCATCTTTGTAGCTATCTTTTCTGTATACAGGGATAGCTATCCTAGTTATCTTTGTTGTATACAGAGAATGGGTCTATTGTAAGTGCTTGGCACACACCTATATGAACATCCTTACTGTACTGACAGCGATATATTGTTGTTTATCTTCTGACAAATGTACTTATTTGAAGTCCTAAATATAAAAAATCTTAATGTATATGAATTCAAGTAATGTGATATGTTATATTCAAATTTGTATTATTATTAAGCAATGACGAGCAGTGATATGAATGAAATGATAAGAGTCTGCTTACTTCTGGAAGCCTGTATTTGTCTCAGAGTGCGACTGGCCTGCTGTGCCTTCTTTGTGATCACGTTTGATTCTGCATTGGAAAGTTGGAAGCAGGGTGTCATTGAAAAAACATTGTTCAGTACATCTGAAAATGTACCATAGTCTAGCACTGGCTTTAAACCTCACCAAAACTTACAGTAGGATAACATAATTATTTAATGGGTAAAATTATTAGTGCAAGTTTACATTTGCATTCAACTTAAATGTTTTTTACTTTAAATTGTCAGCCTATATTGTTACTATTGAATGTATCATTTACTGGAATAAAATGTACGTGATGAAATACGGCAGGGACCACAAAGGCTGGTGCGATTCCCCCATTCCCCCAAGGTGTAGTCCTTTTTAAAGGGGACATTAAACCACCAGGTGTGTGATTAGCCGTTAGAAGGTTGTCTACCTAAAAGTATGATGGCTAGATGAGCAACGTTTGCTACAGTCCACTGGGTAGGCTGGTGGACTGATCTATCCAACACACATCTAGGTGGACACGCCCACCTGTGATGTCAGATCACAGGCACATTTTCAAAACGGCCTGTAATGGCTAATCCCACTCACACCTGGTGGTATAATATGTCCCCTTTAAACCGGAACCAGTGCATGGGGTGGTTTAGCATTTTGCATTTGCAGCTCACAAATCCGGACTGAATTTGCATCCATCCAGCCTCACTTTGACTTTCCAAGAGTGTCTACATGCCTCTACATACAGTACGTCCCTCCCAAACGATGTAGCCACAACAGACGGTGAAAGCATTAGGAGGTTAAGAGGAAGGCAGGGAAGCAGGTGGCCATCTTCTAAGCCCCCTAGGAAAGCTCAGTGTCTTAAAGGCAGTTTTACCACCCCACACTTATGCTGTCAGCTCGGAGTGGCCAATTGCACACACGCATGTTGCGTTCCAAATGATCAAGAGGGTCTCCACCGGCCTCATCAGATCTGTCTTGTCACGTTGATTTGATCAACTCGCCGGGCTATTTTGATTGGTTTAGACAAGAGTGCCAATCGTAGCAAATAATAATTGCTACGATTGGCACTCTCGAGCTAATACATACCATTCTGCAGGTAACAATTATATTATAATTGTTACCTGCAGAATTGTCTGTATTAGCAAATGCATGGTGCAGTTGCTTTATAATGTAGCTAACTAGCATTTAGCGTACCCACAAGTAACAGCGCATATTGATACAATGTCTTTTTTTTAAACTTAATTAAATATGTTATGATCAATTTTGCACTAATGCAATAATTGTTATCTAAATACTAGTTATTTATATAACTATATAACAGATATGGCACGCTCTATAGACACTATTAGAACATACATTTATATTTAAAAAGCATTTTCATGAATCCCAATATAAGTATACCTGGTTCCAGACCCTCAATCAAGGACTCTGAATTAGAGTTGCTTAAGGATGCAAAACCACAAATTGCACTAGGACTGCAATACTATTGTAAAAAAGATGCAGTCAAAAATATTAAACATGACGTTCTTTGTGACGTGTGTCGGAATCATCTCACACCTTACTGAATGTGAGCTGTGATATTCGAATAACATCAAATTAAAAATATACTTAATATCCATGTGCAATATTTTGTTTGTTTAAGCATGCGCCAACCGAGAAGAGGGCCACGTTTAATGGTGTCTCGGGGAAGCGAGCCGTCGTCGAGACCTATCATACCCATCCCTCACTCATCTACTACTGCTAATTTGAGATCCAACTAAGCAAAATAAATCCCCACCTAAAGCCTCCTTCTTAGTCGGGCTTCCTTCCATTGATGTCACACACACGTCATGGGTGCACAAGGAGCACACCTTTTCCAGCACACCATCCCCCCCCCCCCCCCCCCCCCCCCCCCCCC